>ONZK01002784.1:54199-64524 GCA_900322385.1 Pharnaceum exiguum | reverse complement strand
GGGGGGGGGGGGGGGGGGGGGGGGGGGGGGGGGGGGGGGGGGGGGATTGAATGACCTGTTGGCAGTAAGCACATGGACCAATCCACAAAGTTCTGGCTTAACTTCTTTGTACCTACTACCTAGAAACAAAGTTCAGGGTTCTGCAGTTCTGCTAATGCACCATGTATGTATGTGTATTTTTATGACTACATACTACATATCAACTCCTGGACAGGTGTTGAATGCCATTATGCCAAAGACATGTCGGCAGAGCAATCGTACGGTTCTTGTTGATACCGTTCAGTGTAACCATTGAGGTCGCATGAAAAGCTTAAGAAAATTTCAAGATATGATAAGCGCTTAATATACTTTTATGATTCGCCTCTGGCTTGATATACTATCATAATGTGTCGATTTGTTTGACTTTTAAACGTCTGATGTATGAATGTAGGAGCAGTCGTTTTCTTGAAATGATCAAGGAAGAAGATTCACAACTTTCTCTGATAGAAAACTTTACGACAATCACGTTAAGTATATTATGCCTCTATGGCAATTGGCAAATAAGAATCTTTCTGCAGTTGACAAACTGTTACAATATCTAATGAAGCATTGTTTTCTCTTTTGATCAAGTCCACAAATTAAACAAACACAAGGCCATAGCCTCATCTGTCTTTCACCTTAACACAAGGCCATAGCGCAAGAACTGCAACAGTAATAAATCAAAGCAAGAAGGATAAAAGTACATATATCACACAAAGATGAAAACAAGAATTAGCTTAATGGTAAGCAACTTAAGTTGCCTACTTTGACTTCTTCTTCTCCCTGTAGAAGAAAAAAGCAAGCGCCACCACAGAAAAGGTGGAGAATGCAGCTGCGGCAATGTCCAGGGAGGCGTGACGGCCGGTGATCCCAGTAACAGTTAGATGGGTATCCACAGTATCTCCATATGCAACTTGTTTGTCAGAGGCATCAAATGCATAAGCCCGAACGAAGTAATTCGCAGAGGGAACATCTTTCTGTACAGTGTAGGTGACAGAAACTTGTGAAGTATTGAAAGGCTTTGCTGCAACCTTATGTTGGCAAGTCTTGTCCTTGACTAGGTCATCCACAGTTTTCCTCCATGGCCTGTCCTTCTGGCTCACCTTTTCATAGCATAGCTTCACCTTGACTGTCTTGTAGGTGGAGGTGTCAGTGGTTGCTAGGGTCGGGTTAAGCCCCCATGTCACTGTTATTTGGCTTTTCCCAGCTGTGAGACTCACTGTTTCATCAAGTATAAGATAATTGATGAGATCATGTTATTTGTAACAGGAAATTTAACCATATAAATGATTTGCAAAACAATCCATTACAGAACAACATATATATAACTTGCACTTGTGTCAAATTTGATTGTTTGAACCAACTAGCAATAGTTCTTACCATCTTGTACCTGTACTAAAATTAAACCCAGATCATGAATTATCAGCTTCAGACAAAATTGTGTGAATCTGTTTCATATATAGGACAATGTCACTAAAGTCTAATAACCACTAGAGGAATTAATCAACCCATTTGTCATTCATGACCACGTGTCATATATGAAACGAGTTGTGTTTTTTTCTAATAGCATTCTATCATTGATTGGACCTCCTTTCCACCAAGTGCATTTCTGTTATCAATCTTCGAAACTTGTATACCTATTAGCTAGTTGATAATGTACTTTAGACCTCAAACTAGTGAATTTCTTTCTGAACTCATTAGCAGAAGAATAAGACTTGAATGTTAAACAATCCACAGTTAAACGTAACGTTGCTAGGGATATAAAGTGGGAGAGCAAGAGAGTTTCTTACCTGCTCCTGTTGGATTTGTAGTGACAACAAGAGTTTTGGGAAGCTTGGAGAGAAAAACTTCTCCATAGCAGGCTGCCAAGAAGCATGAGAGAACCGAAAACAGTATCAATCCGCGAACGGCCATATCTATCCGAGTTCTTGCTTTCAAGGTTGTAGCTTGACAGACTTTGTATGCTAAATGGAGGATCTGAGGAAGGGTCTGACTGATGTTAACTTGCAATGTTTTTGATGCTCAAAGGTTGTGTTGATTCCCTACAAGGTACTTGTATGTTCCTGCTATTTATATTGTACGGTAAGAGACCCTACAATGATGTAGTCTCAATTAGCTTAGCTTAGCACATGTTGACAATTTACTTCCCCCATAGGCCATAATCCTTTATTATTTTCTCCCCTTGGTGCAAACAAAAATCTGAGCTAAGTCAAATGTTGAACTTGCAACTCTTTGAAATATACAAGAGCTTATTAATGCTCATTTTTGTATTAGTTGTTCCAATTAGTGGCCCCCAACAAAGTGAAAGGATGGGGTTAATTAACATAAATGTAGCTGTGGATTGCTGTTTTATTTGTGTACGACTTTTCTTGATAGCTGAACTTCCTACTTGATCCCTGGATCCAATAACATTTCCTTTAGAATCCGTGAAGAATCTTCTAAATCATTCTGTTCGATTTGTTTAATGCCATTTGTTAAAAGTAGATTTTTGGCTGTCCCATAGTTTCATGCAACGAGCCACCTTGCTACTCTTTGCTAGGGACAAGTTTGATGTAAAGCTAAGGTGCGTACATAGTACATGTCAGTTTCTCCAGTGCTTTACTAGAGAGAAAGAGCCATAAGTTTGGGAAAACGCTGCTAGGAAACGTTTGATGAAGCCTTCTCACCGTTGAACATGAGAGCAGCAAACTCTTACCGTTAGTTCCTTAGACTATGAGAAGATATTCTTTGGAACAGTGAAATTACCATCAAATGTATGACAGAAAAGTCATTTTTGAGCTCATTCCAACCTTTTTCCCCCCTGTAATTGTATGTGCTAGTGCAAAAAAAGTTGTTTAAACTAACCATTTTTAGTAATGTTAACCGGATAATTAACTGTGAACTAGTTGTTTTTTATAAAGGGTCACAACACAAATCATTAGTCATCTTTTTAAATACCATTAGTCATTTCTAATATTATTAGTCATAATTTTACTCGGTGTAAGTTTATACTGGTGACGTACAACGGTATACCAAAAACTTGTTGATTAAAGGGAAATGGTATTAACTTTGGAGTCGTTGATAATATAAGGCTGCAATAATGCTTAAATTCAAAGGTGACTTTCCCTTTGCTCAATATAATGGGTCAATATCCATTGTCCTTGTATTTTATTTTATTTTTTATTTGAAGGGGGATCAAGTGGTCCCCTATTGTCCTTCTATTGATCAACGAATAAATCAATGATCGAACAACAAAGTTCAAGAAAAACTGAACATTACAATTTGTTAGTTTGCATATGATATAGATGGAAAATTTCGGTGTATTAAAAATTGAACCTGACATAGGCCGATTTAACTAGTTTAACTTGGAATAGGTAGTCCAACCAATTTTAAGTATTTTATTATACTAAAAATCATTGTGGTTTATGAAGGTCTTTTTTTGTTATTAAAACAACAAATAAAGACCGATTTTGATCAGTTTTTGGCTAGTTTTACCTAATTATGTAATATTATATAATCATTTTATTTGATTTTTTAATCAATTTGAAGAAGTTAACTGCATGCATGAGTTATGCTCATGCTTGAATATGTACAAATATTGATGTACAATAAGGTCTTTTTTTTAGTCAAAGTATAATTTCATCACTATTAGTAACAAGTAATTTTGTATCGGGTAGACCAAAAACTTATCGATTCTTTATGTATGGAGATTTGGGTTGATCTTATCGTGTTTTGAAAACTAGACGGGCAATCCAATAGGAACCGATAGTCTGGGCGGTTTCAAAACCGAAAAAAATTGGATTGCTCACAAACCGGTTAAACTGATAAGCATCGGACGCCTTTGGCGGGTTTTCAGTTGCGTTTGTGATAATTGAGGTTGGACTGTTTTCAACAACACTTTTATTATTTTGAGATGATTGATAGTTATTCTAAAAGTGGTGTGAGTGAAAGTACTTTCCAAATACTTATAAGATTTGCAGTTTTTCACCTAATCTATTTCCAGCTTTAACTTTGTAAGTGACATCATTTTCAACCACAGTTGCGGCACTCACATCTATATCTACAGTGCTTGACAACAATCTCAAACTCAGCCTTCATCTAGTTATATTTTTGACCAATTTTGTTTTTTTATATTTTAAAATTTTCATTTTTTAGTAGTTCAGAAATATCGATTTTGATTTGTAATTGGGTACCGTTTGTAATTAAATCAGTGAATCTGTTGAGATTGGCTCGATATCTTATTCGATTATCAAGGTTCGATACCTGGTTCGATTTCAGAACTTTAGTTCTTATGATGAGATATAATCTCTTTACAAGATCATTTCTAGACTCTAGCTAATTCTCTTCGATCAGCTATTGGGTCACGCACTTATTTCGCATTTCAATCGGATTCAGTTGACTTCCATCACAATCGCAGTAAAGAAAATATCTTTTGGATTTAGTGATTCACTACAAGAAAAAGGTGAAAATGGCGGAAATTCAATTTTGTCGCATATTATAACTTTTGTGACATTGCGACCAAATTTTCAATATTCCCTTTCCATCACCTCTTTCCCAACTTTAACTTCTGAAAACATTTACTACCAACCATGTTTAAGTTCCTTAACACTCATTTTTTTTACCTTTTGATGCCTCAGTTCAAGAGCTAGGAGAAGGAATTACGAGGGAATATAAGCACCCTAGATTGTGTTGATAGTTTGACTATTAGAGTACTAGCCTTTGCAGAAATTTAAGAAAATCAATAGGCATTCAGCAAATTGTGACCTTTTGGAGCTTGGAAACTAAACTACTGATGTTGTCAATAAATTAAAAGTTTGGGATATATCATATACGGGCCGGGGTACGTGTTTGAATTGTGTATATAGCTCCAACTAGACCAACCAGCCGAGGATCATGACGATAGAGATAATGAAATTATTGTAAAATGTTTGACAAATTATTAATGATCATGATGAACGTATGATTTGGCACATATCCCTAGCTTTTGGTTCATCTCAAAGGAGATGTCGACATGATAATTAGTCAATCGGCAATCCATATAAAATACATTCTCTATCTAGGTGTTATTAGCCACAGCTAACCTAATAGAGTTTAGACTTCTTTTCAACAGCAACAACAACCGAGTCTATCCCCATTAGATAAGGGTGCTCGGGGTCAGGATGTACGCAACCATACCCCTATTTAAGAAAATAGAGAGATTGTTTCCGAGTTTAGACTTCTCTTGAGAAACATAAAATAGAGCAATTCTATACTACTACCAGGTATTCATAGTGTTCATCAATACTTGTGGGGGTTCATTATTTTTTTATTTTTTTTAAATGCCAAACTTGATATTTCATACTTTCCACTTGATAAAATCATCATGTAACTTGATTTTATCAAGTTTGCCAAAAAAAATGTGATAATATTTTACAATGAACTTGATATGAATGTTTTTAAACATGATATTGCTATGTTGGAACTTGATATTGATGTTCATAAACTTGATAGTATCGATTTTTCACTTCTTCAACTTGATATTACCACAGTTGAACTTGATGTTATCATATTTAAACTTGATATCAACTATGTTAAACTTGATATTTTGCGGAAAAAAAAAAACAAATTTTCAAAACACCCGGTAGTGATACAGTAGTATAGAATAGCTCCATAAAATGTTATGTAACCTGAGCAGCGAATTTAAGTAAGACTTGATGTTCTATATATCTAGACCCAGGGTGTGTTTTGGTCGGTTTGGAATATATAAACTAAATATGAACTGAACTGAACTGAAAAAAACTGAACTAAATTGAAGTGAAAAAAATTGAACTGTAACTACCGACGAACAAAACACAGCCTCCTTCCAAGATACAACTAGAGAAAAGGAAACAAGTATAACTTACCGTCTTGTATTCTAAGAAGTTAATTACATGTGTGGTGTTACTGGTGTTGGCAACATATTTCTGCGAAAGGAGATAGCAGAAAGGTAATTAGTCGATGGTACAACCGGGAGTACGTAGCTACGTACTCCCGGCTGTACAAATACGCCCGTATACATACGCGGGCGTATTTTTTTTTTAAAAAAAAACTTACCCCATCCCTTTCCCTTTCCCTTCCCCGTAACTTCTCCACTCTTCCCCCACAAACCTCTTATTTCACTCTCTCTCCTCATTCCTCACTTTCTCCTCAATGCACAAATGGAAAACCCCATTTCCACTCTCTCTCTCCTCATTCCCTTAAAAAAAATCGCACTCTCTTCACACAAAACAACATTCCCATTTCATTTTCTCCCAAAAAAATCTTTAATATCTCATCTTCACAAGAAAACCCAAATCAATTCTCTCTCCTAATAAAATTTCCCACGGTCACAAAATGAACTCGGGGCGTCACAAAACGAGTTTCAGGCGTCACAAAACGAGCTCCACACGTCACAAATCGGGGGTCACATATTGAGCAGAAGGGATCACAAATCGGGGGATCACAAATTGAACTGCGAGGGGTCACAAAACGAGCTTAATGGGTCACGAATTAAAAAACTGGGGGTCACAAACTGTGCGTGATAAGTCACGGATTAAACACGATGATTCACAAAGATGGTGGTGGGATAATGAACTCGAAATGGGGAAGTGATGTGGTAAAGGTGTAGAGAGAATATGAGTGATTGAGTTTTGTTGTGGGTGAGATTGAGTTTGAATGTGAGAGTTAATTTTTGGGGTTTTGATTGGTGGGTCATGGGTGTGGGGGGTGCGCGCGATGGCAGCGGCGGTGATGGGCGTAGGTGTCGACGGGAAGTAGTTGTGGTGGTTGGTGGAAGTGGTTGTGGGTGAGTGGAGGGAGATTGGGGTTGGTTGTTGAGAGAGATAATGAGAAATTGTTTTTTTTTCTTTTTTTTTTTATAAAAAAATTACGTATTCTATAGGTATTTGGTATTGGGGAGTACCATGCTCCATACAACCGGGAGCATGGTAGAATTCTCCGCAGAAAGGCTAGTGTCTTTCTACTGTACTTCTTTCCTCCGGATGGGTGATCCACTAAAATTTGTGTCTATCTCTTCTAAATTTAATAGGGGTAACTTGTTAATAAAAGAGAGAGAATGCAAAACTTGTATTAGAGAGACCCACTTGATCACTGTAGCAATCTCCCACCTTGATCGTTTGAGGAATGAATTGAGATTCTTTTTGGATGTGAGGGTATTCCGTCCCATTTGGTCAACGTAAAAAAGATACAATACATGATGGTGACGCAAATTCTCCAAAAGAATATTGATCTCATATGTTGCAGGGAGATTAAAACTCCACGGAAATTCGTGTTAATCTTGACACATTGAGTCAGCCTTATGATTAAAATTTCAGGCACGTAAAATTAGTTATATATTTATTTTGTAAAAATTTCTATAAAAAAAATATTACGCTTTTCAATATCTGTGATGACAGTTTTCAATATCTGTGATGACAAATCTTATTAGCGTTCATGACACATATTAGAACTTGTTGTCATATATATGAGCTGAGGTTAACCATACAAAAAAAAACAAAAAAATAAAAAAAAAATATATGGCTCATATTACATGCCTAAGTTTTTATCCGTATACCTTATATAATAATGTGTAAGGTTAGGAGAAGCACCAAAAATTCAATTCTTGGTTATTCTTTAAATTTAGTTTACCTTGATGTCAAACGATCATTTAATAAATTGCAATTATATGAATTATACAATGTTATTACACAGTGTAAGAAATAAACCAAGAAATAAATATTTGATTATAAAGAGATTTAATTGTATATACAATATTAAATAAGGTATGCATAGTACCTGAATAATCTAGCCGGACAGATCCATAAAATAGGCCTAAAATAAAATAACGGACTAAATATAATAACCTAGCGGGAATCTGCTATAGTTTTACAATTAAAGTAGCACATGAAGATATTAAGACATTAATCTCTCCCATAAAAAAAGACATTAATCTCACCATTTAAGTACTTACTCCCTCTCAAAATGAATGTATAATATTTTTTGGTTATTATTTGTTTACCAAAATTGTATCCATTCTAACTACCATTGTAATTTTCTAATTTACCCCTTAACATTTATTATGTTGTCAATTAAAAAAGTAATTCACACTATATTAATAAGAGGTAAAGTTGAAAAAAACTTACTTCTTATTGACTAATTAATCAATAAATAATTCTTTTTTAATATATGTCACATTGTCACATGATTAAAAAGCAATTCGGCTTTGATGTCTCACAATGGTGTGTCAATTTGTGTACCACTTCAATCTCAATCGTTCATAATTTAATATTGGATTAGAAGAAAATGAATTAACAAATCACGAAAGGATGAGATTGGAGTACGTGATACACAAATTGGTACTCCCTCCGATCCAAAATAAGTGTCATTTTAGGGAAAAAAAATTGATCCAAAATAAGTGTCATTCTCACTTTTCAATGCATAATTGAGACAATATTTCCAAATTTACCGCTATCAATTTCCTATGAAATTATGGGACTTGTATAAAATTAGTCGCACATTGAGAATAGTTGCAGGAATTAATAGGGGTAAATATAAAATTTTGACAATTTCCTTAATATTTGTGCATAAGTGTAGGATGACACTTATTTTGGATCAGAGGGAGTACAATATTTGGGACACCAAAGCCTTTGATTAAAAAGGACATTCAATTTGATGCAGGAGTAGTAATTAGTAAATAATGGATACTCACCTCCGACGTAATACCATTAGATTAATCTTGAAATTCATAGCACATGATTTTAAATGAGACGCTAACGTCGAGAGGGTTGACTACCATGTGCAAACAAATCTGTCAATTTGGTCAATGACTTAGCTACTCGAAGCACTAAAATCAAACTTTCACTTGTGTCGTGTACTCCTTATCTATCAGCCTACCAGACACTAGCATGTATACACTAACAAGCTAATAAGTAACAATCGATCGGTGAGAACTGAGAAGTAGTAGTTGTAGTATGAATCTGTTACAGTGTATTTGCATTCTAAATAGCATCGTCATATATACTCTCACTTTAATTTGAGAAGTCTGAAAACCTAATTTTGAAGTTTAGACATTATACCGGTTATTTTTCTACATTATGAGGGCAAGTTTATCCCTACAACTATCTTGCAATTATACACAGATTTCTATGCATGCTACATCATCTTATACCCCACTTGCAACTCTATTTCAACACCCACTTTATCCTTACAACTTTGTTACAACTTTACAAAAAATTTATTTATTTTTAAATTTGGATGAGTATAAAATTTGGGGGTATAAATTCTTTTTAATGAGACCAGTGATAAACATAATCATTAAATGTAAGAGTTGCAAAGGGAGGTATTACCTCACCTTACAACTTTGCAAAAGTTTATCAAGATTATCCCTACAACTTAGGTTGCAATTCCCTTTCAACTCACTAAAGTTGTAGGGATAAACTTGCCCTGAGGAATAGAGTACGTACACAATTCAATAGACATGTTCATGGTCATGAAACTTTTAGAGAGAGATAAATCAAAGATTAACAGCACATTAACACATGAAGATGGCCACATTCATAACAAAACTAGCTAATACCACCCCATATAAGAGGCAAGCCTAGCGCGCGACAAGTTCTGAAAACAACGCTCAATCTAAAAAGATATATTAAAAAACATAAGAACTAAGTCCGCACGCTATAATAATCCTGTTTAGCTATTTTGGCTGGCTTTCTTAGCCTTCTTCTTCTCTAAATAAAAGAACCAAGCCAAGGAAACTACAGAAAATGCAGAGAAAGCAGCGGATGCAATGTCGAGTGATAGGTGTCGTCCCGTGATTCCTTGAATCTGGAGGAAATGAGTGGTATCATCTGTTGTTTGCCCATAACCAACTTCATGGCCTTGTTGATCGTAGACATAAGCTCGTACGAAATATGAAGCAGTTGGAACATCTTTCTCAATAGTCTCAGTTAATGTGTTATTCGTTTTGGCATATGGTTTGGAAATAAGCTTGTGTTGGCAAGTCTTGTCCTTGACTAACTCATCAACAGTTTTCCTCCATGGCCTATCCTTTTGACTAATTGGTGCATAGCATAACTTCACCTTTATGGTTTTGTAGCTTGAGTCATCAGCTTTAGAACTTTGGTCAAAACTCCATGTTACGGAGATTTTGTCCTCACCAGCCTTAAGAACTATGAATAATAATATTGGATAGAGATCGTTAGCGTATGGTAGTACAAATTAGCAAGGGTGTGTGTTCATCGTCTGAATTGAAACTGAATTAAACTGGAAAAACCGAAGATAGTTAAAATTATAACTAAAACTGAACTAAACTGAAAAAACTAAATTGTAGTACT
>ONZK01002784.1:13370-50191 GCA_900322385.1 Pharnaceum exiguum | reverse complement strand
TTAGGTTCGGGTCAACTATCTTGACCCGAAAACATAAACGGGTTAGGTTAGGTTTGGCAATTGTCAACCCGTTTAAGTCCAACCCGAACACGAACCCGACCCAACCCGACCTGATTGGCAGGTCTAGTTGTACCTCTTGGATCAGCAATATAGGACCTCCTAGTGGCGGAGCCAGAACTTTTTTCTGAAGTGTCATATATAAAAATTAAAGGTGAAAAAAGAGGAAAATGGATTTAAAAAAAAATAAAAAAAATCAAAGGCAAATTTTTTTTTTATTTTGGGTCAAATGAGCCCCTATGAGTCTTGGCTCCGCCACTGGACCTGCATTTTTTTGTAAAAAGAAAAATAGAGAGTAATGATGTCAAACAGAGCCCTAAATTTCAAGAGGTGAAGCATTAGGACCTTTATTTTGAGCGATTCTAGTGGTTGGAATCTAAATCTTATTAGTTTTTTTTTTCAAATGTATAAGTAAATGAGTTTATCTATTTGGAACCGTTCTCTTAGACTCACTCCTCCCACTTTGGTTCATTTTAGCTAAAAAGTTATTCTTACAACTTATAAGTTATAAGGAAAAAAAATATCATTTTAGATACCTGACCTATAGCATAATACCAATTTGGGGTCTCACAAAACCTCCGTGCTAAAGTGAGACCCCAAATTGGTATTATACTATAGGTCAGGTACCTAAAATGGTATTTTTCCAAGTTATAACTATCATTTGCAAAATTTTAAAGTCAGTCTAAAATAGAACTTAGCAGAAACACAAAAACTTGCGTAAGTGTACAACCAAATTTGTATATGCAACCAGGATTTCTTTGGGTTACTAATAATTAAGAATACGTCACTAATTAAAGTTAGTAATCTGATTATAGTTATTAATAAACCTGTTTTATATAAAACGACTGTGCGCAAATTTTCCTAAGAACACCGCGCACGACTAATGCACTAATTAAGTTGAAGTCGGATAATTTTTTGCCGATTCTAGAATTTTTATATCACTTTTGTACGCCGCAATTTTGTATGTAGTTCATCAAATATCCAACACGGAGCCTTGTTTAGGTGTTCTCTATGGTCAATGGTCAATGTACACAACGAATGGGATAGTTTTTTTTGAGAGCAACGAATGGGATAGTTAGTCACATGTGATTAACATCATCAACTCTTAATCTTGCCGTTGCTTTGGGTTAAGAAAATATACGGAGTATTAATATGTTACCAAATGAAAAGAAAATATGTTAGGGAAAGCCGTTGGTGAAGGAAAGAAAATTCCCGCGCAGTCTATTCTCAAACAAACCCAACGCCAAAGAAATACTAAAACCCTTTCTGTACACATAACACAAGATGATTGTTGAAGCTTGCAAACAATCACAATCCTTTTCCTTCGTTCTCAAATTTCCTTCAACATACATTCAAAACAGTATCAAACAACAATTTAATGAAAATAAACAAAGAAAACCCATTTTAATGAAAATAAACAAAGAAAACCCATTTCTTAGACCTCTCTTAATACCTTCATGATCATCAACTTTCCAAAGCAAAGCATTTTTCTTCACCATTAAAACCCTTAGTCCTCACCTTGTTTTCCCATAATCTCACACACCAAACACTCATTTTAAGCTAATTGTAAACCTATCTCCTCTAAACAATGGCATCAAAAGAAGAAGCTCAAAGTGAAGTTCCAAAAAGAATGACCTTACAACAAGAGTTACAACTACAACCACAAAGACCACACATACCAACAGCCAAGTACTCCAAAAGGGTAGTCTTGAAAACCTTGCTAGGCCGGCCCGATGGCGGGTTTGGAGTGGTGGGGGAGAGAGTTGTGATAGGAGGGTGGGTTAAGTCTTCTAAAGAGGTGAGGACACATCCACCTCCCTTGCTTGATCCTATACCGCAACCGGGTCCTGGGCGTAAGGATGTGACTTGTACTGAAATTTTGCAGACCCGTGTGCCTATCTTTCGGAACTTTTTGAAGGTCTTTGGAGTTGGTGGGAAAGTGAAGGTTTCGGACGGGAAAATTTCTGAGAGGGTGCAGAATCCTGTTGTTTCCAGTGTCATCTTGCAAGTTAATGATGGGTCTTGTGTGCCTAATCTTCAGGTAAGAATTTCTTGCTTTGTGTAATTGGGTTGATAAATTTGATTGATGGGAAATGTCTAGTCTCTTGTGATTGGTTTGGTTTTCGAATGATCACATTGGATAATGGATATTGAAATGTCGATTTGCTAGAATGTTTTAATGCCTAGTAATATCCTTCTCCTGTGTTCCAGATTAATACATGTCACTGAAGTTAGACCTTAAAACACCATAATGTGACATGGTGCCTAAGCTAGCTGAATTGAACTATGAACATGAGTACATGACAAGTAATTTAAGATGTGTCATTGTCTCACAAGTGTTCTCTTTATAGTTCAAATCTTTTAGTTTGATTGAAATTGAAGGTCTTAGTCAGATTTCAATAGCTCATTTCTTAGAGCAGTACATTATGGAATATTGATCTCTATGGCATATTGCAGGTTCTGGTGGACTCATCTCTAGCTGCACCCGGGTTGATCTCGCTTAGCGGAACATGTATTTTGGTTGAAGGTGTGATACAGCAGCCTTCTTCATCAGGAAAGCACACTATTGAGATGAAAGCAGAGAAAGTCCTACACCTTGGTGTTGTTGAAGATCATGAAAAGTATCCTTTGTCCAAGAAAAGGCTCCCTTTGCATATTCTGAGAGACTGGGCTCACTTTCGACCTAGGACAACTACAGTTAATATCTTTACTCAATAACTTATTCCTTTTCAATTAGAAAAGATTAGCTTCTAAGATACATTGTTCTTATATTTATTCCTTTCTTGATTCATAGGTTGCTTCTATCACAAGGATTCGTCATGCTCTTACCCAAGCTTCTCACAACTTCTTCCAAACCAATGGCTTCCTTTACGTGCAAGTGCCTGTTATCACAACTACAGATTCTGAAGGATTCAGTAACAAATTCAACGTGACAACTCTTCTTAGTAATGCAATCAAGGAGGATTCTTCGACGAAGAAAATCGGATTTAAGGATGATGTAAGCCTTGAATCAATAAAGGCTTCAATCAAGGAAAAGAGTAAGCGTATCGAAGAGCTAAAAAGAACTGACAGCAATAGGGAGGCCTTGGCAGCTGCAGTGGAGGATCTTAAGAAATCCAATGAACTTGTTTCCTATCTAGAGGAAAAAGAGAAAAGGAATGAGAAAGCAAAGTCTATGACTGTTGCAAAGCCTGACAGACTTAATTTTATGGATGATTACTTTTCTTGTCAAGCATTCTTGACTGTATCAGGACGTCTTCATCTCGAGAGTTATGCTTGCGCCCTTGGAAATGTGTACTCTTTTGGTCCAAGATTCAAGGCTGAGAACATTCAGTCTACAAGACATGTCTCAGAGATGTGGATGGTTGAGGCAGAAATGGCCTTTGCAGAACTTGAGGTGAGGATTTTGTTACATATGGATATACTTACATAATTATATACCAGTGTTCTTGCTCCTGATGTTTTTCATTGACTGTTCAGGAAGCAATGAACTGTGCTACTGATCTTCTGAAGCACTTGTGCAAATGGGTGTTAGACCAAAGTACTGAAGATATGAAATTTGTCCTGAAAAGGGTGGATCAGAGCATTGTTGTTCGTCTTCAATCTGTGGTATCATCTGAATTTCAGAAGATCCCCTACTGTAACGCAATTGATATCCTGAAACAGGCTAATAAGAAGTTCGACTTGAATGCTGAGTTCGGTGTTCCCCTTACTGAAGAGCATGAAAGGTTAGTACTGAACTGCCAGCTAGTCTGTGTGTCTATCTATACTAATAATCATATATAATAATTGAGTGTCAAACTGATCATTTTATCCTCTGATCCCCTGAAGCTATTTGGCTGATGAAATCTTCAAGAAGCCGGTTATTGTATACGATTTTCCCAAATCTGTGAAGCCTTTTTACGTTCGCCAGAATGATGATGGGAAGACAGTTGCTGCCTTTGATGTCATTGTACCAAAGGTAAATGTGAACACTATGTCTTTCTAAGCATACCAGCTTCACCATGCCATGATTTAGTGTTCTTTTTTTTTTTCTCTCCTCACTGAATGCGGAATGTGTATATGCAGGTTGGCGCCGTGATCAGAGGTAGTCAGAATGAGGAGCGCATCAAAACACTAACTACAAGGTAATACAATTCCACACATGTCAAAGTAGAACTTATGATGATGGTGGCTCTATGCACATATCTTATTCAGTTACCTGACTTTTCTGGTTTCTTTGATGTGATTAATAGAGTCCAGGAACTGGGATTGTCAAGCGAGCAGTACGAGTGGTACTTGGACCTCCGTCGACATGGTACAGCCAAACACGCTGGATTCAGTCTCAACTTCGACCTAATGGTTCTATTGGCAACCGGAATCGCTGATGTCCGAGATGTTATCCCTTTCCCAAGGAGCTTTGGAAAAGCTAACAACTAGCTCTACTCCTCTTAGATTGTGTGTAGTTTGTATTTACATGGGTCATCAAGGCCTGATAAATTTCAGATACCCTGTGATGTATATAGCTTGTATATATCATCTATTACAAAAAATCAAATACATATGTAAACTTGTAAAGGGCTTGTGCTATTCTGTAACTTACATGTACATGTAAATATTACTAATGACAGCAATCAAGGAAACTGTAATGACAGGATACATGTTTGTCAAGTATGAACTATGAAGTTCCTACTTTTCTATAACCAGTTCTTGGAGTATAATTTATTCTATTGAACTAACTATGCCTAATAATGAAGATCAATTGAACAGTGTGACACATTGGCATATATGATAGGAAGTGTTTTTTTCCCCTGCTTTCCTTTTTGCTTTTTTGACTTGCTTTTACAGTGATTATTCACTAACTAACCAGGAATCCGAAGTTCACAGCTTGCATTGGCAGCCTAGATAATTGTCATGTAAGACAACAACAACAACAACCGAGTGTAAATCCCCATTCAATGGGGTGCTCGGGGGTTAGGATGTACGTAACCTTACCCCTGTTTAAGAAAACAGATAGGTTGTTTCCGAGTAATTGTCATGTAAGACAATATTCATAAACCTTATTGTACAGATATCTGGGAAGACACGTAGTGCCGTAGTGGTGCAGTGGTGGCCCTTTTTTTCTATTCTTTTGGACCGAAGTAGTGGTGGACTGGTGGCCATTGCTAAAATGAGAAGGTTGTGGTCCGAGGTCAACTTTCATGAGCAAGGTTCACTGTAGAATTGGTCCTTCTCACGAGTGCTTGCTGATTGTTATAGGTCAAGTCAAGTGGGTTGAGAAGCTAAGATAAGGTTACTCAACTGATTGTGACACTCAAGTGGCACAACCTTGCAATGAGCGTCCAACCCATTTAAAGACAGCAACGAAAACTTAGTTTATCTGAAATCATTTTACTTAGATTTGCTACTAAAATTCCTCTGCCAGGAAGCTAATTGGCTAAGTGCCATCTTTTCAGATGTCCCTATAGAAATACAATGAGTCAATGAAGATTGAACAGTGTAGGTTTTTGTTTCAAGTTGCAACTACATGAACATGAGTTCCCTCTAGATTAACAATGAGGTATACAACATTCACACTTGATTGCAAAAAATATAGATTAATAGTCTTACATAAGGACAGTCTCACTACCTTCTTCAAGTGAAGCTCATTTCATACAAGATACTACATTACATGGTTACATGAAAATCTAAACTAAGAACAAATGCTGACACAATTCTGTGCCTTATTTCTAATCAATACCAGATATTCATCCTCGGCGCGGCACTCTACTGATGGATGATGAATTTTTTCAGTCTCATTGGGAATGTTCTCTGCTCCAGAAGGGAAGAAAATTGGATAAAGCTCATATCTGACGTAACAACTTGTAAAATATGCCCTGCACCCCTTACTTCCTTTACAAATATTCCCCTGAAAATTCTCAACTACAGTGTTAAAGCATTTGGAACAGTTGGCCAAAGAAAGGTCTCCTGTGCACTGCACATATCCATACAAAGTGTCAAACTTCGTCAAATTCTTCACTCCTGTATTAAAACCTCCAGCTGATAGATCACTAGCTCCAACACTAATCTTAGTAAAAAGATTATCCAGTGTCTTCACAAATTGATCAGTGTTTTTCACAAATTCTTGGTTAGCAATTACTATACCATTTGATGTATCCAACTTACCATAGAACTTATCCTGACTGTACCTTAAGAAGCAGTAGTCATACCAAACTCGAGCGTCAGAGTTACCTGGACAGGAGTTTAAGATCTCTACGGTCGCGTCGTGGATGCAGCTCAAGCAGCTCTTTTGATCCACATCTCCCCTGCATTGAGCTAGGCCGTAAACTACATTGTTTCCTTTTCCAGACGTGGGCAAGTAAAAGGCAGTACCTCCTTCAATTTTAGAGATTATGTCGGATAACATGTGCTTTATGTTAGATGCTATTGGACCAGTGGTGGATATACTAGAGCCTGGGTTGCAGTATGATCCTTGAGCATCATATGCTGAAGAATATGATACAAATAAGAGTAATGTGTACACTACTAGATATTGATTGAAAGAAACCATGGTGTAATTTAAGAGGGTATTTTTTCTTTCTTCAAGTTGGTTTGATAATTTCTAAGAACTTTGGTGTGTTTATATAGATGTTAATATGGGGACAGCTTTAAGTCTCAGCTGGCTTTATTGACTGTACAATTGGGCATCGAAATAGAATAATACTACTCATTAGTACTCAAAATTGAAAAGTCCCTTGGTTCTAATTGTTATCCACTTGGTGGTTGGCTGCCATGATGTAGAAACAGTGTATGAGTTCCTTCAGAACTTGCATGAAACTAAACATACCCCCTAATGAGACCTGCCATGATGGATGGATCATGGAAGCTAGCTTCGTTCTTAATCTAGAGAAGGCTTACAAACATAGTTCATGTTGATCCATACTATCGTCTATCCATAGTAGCATTAACATCGATTTGTAACTTCTAATAAGATCATCTGTTAAGGTTGACAAACGTACGTGACATTGGTTCCTATTTCCTTTTATTTCTGTATCTCTTTGCAGAAACAACAAGGTACAAGTACTTAGGTACATATTATGAATGATAATCTGTGGAAATGGTCATGTAAGTCTGCTCAATCTGATCTGGAGCTGAGGTATTGCAGTAGGATGTAAATGTTACAGTGCAACAGATGTAGCCACTATCTATTTCCTTTTGGTGACAACAACAACCGAGTGTAAATCCTCATTCATGTGTGACTACTATAATCAAGGAATTGGACCTGTTAAGAGACTAATGTGAACCTTACTTGCCCATCCATTTACAAGGCAATCTGGAATTGTTCTCCAACTTCCACCTTAAGGTCCTATTAGCACCTGCAATCTCAGAATTCAATGATACTGTTGCATTCCCAAGATCTTTAAGACCTAATGGAATCTCATTATGCATATTGAGTACATCTAGAACGTATGTAGAAGTCAAGTTCAGAGGCTGTTGTCTTTGTTTTAAGACATTCACTTGGAAGGAACTAATTATACTGCAAATTCGGAAGCAAGGAATCATCATTAATTAGTGTACTATATACGTAATCACTCTTGCATTGTTCAAAGTTGCTCACTGAAATTATCTGCAACTAGTTATTTGATCGGCTTTTAACATTAACACTTTAGCATACCTGTTCATCACTAGAACATTTTCAATTCATAGGGAGTAAAAGACTTGATATTTCATCACAAGAACATAATATTTCATTTGAAAATCATCACAATATCCACCACAAACAACATGACTCATACGGTTTACAGAATACTAGAATAGTAGGACTTAGCTAACATCCATTCGCTCATAGGATCACATAACCTACCACATTTTAAACAACTCTAACATAATCTACCACATATTCAAGGATGGATGATCAACTTCTCTAGAGACTCATCAGGAATTTCCTTGGTACCCACAGGAAGAGGATAAAAAAATGGATACAGCTCGTACCGGACAGAACAACTGGTAAACATTACCCTGCACCCCTTCCTCCAACTGCACTCCTTTTGGAAATGATGCATAATGACATTCAAGCACTGAAAGCAAGAGGGAGCACTGAGGTCCTTAGTACACTGTGCTAGAAAGTACAATGTGTCAAACTTTGACAAAGGCCTCACCCCTGTCCCAAACGCTGATCTACTTGCTGGAATAGCCCCATCAAAATAGATCTCATTGAATAATTCTCCCAAAACCCTGATAAGAGTATCAGCAGAAGTGCTGGTGACATTTTCTGGATTCAAAAACAGTAATCCCTCAGAGGTATCCACATAGCTATAGAAATTGTCCTGGCTGTACCTTAGGAAGCAATAGTCATGCCAGATGCGGGCATCGGTATTGCTTGGGCAAGACACACCTATCTCGAAGGCTGCTTTCTGGATGCAGTCCAAGCATTGCGTGAGGTTCACATCACCGCGGCATTGAGCCAGAGAGTAAATGGCAGTGTTACCCTTACCATAGCTGGACTCAAGGAAGGTGGCACCTCCAGCAAAGTTTGAGAACAAGCTGCCTGTAAACTGGGATATGCTAGAATGAATAGGATCAGAAGGGCTGACGATTGTCCTGTGGTTGCAGTATACTCCTGTAGCTTCATAGGCTAAAGAACCTGTTGCTAAGAACATGAATGCAAGCAGTATGAGACAGTGAAGTGATGAAGCCATGGTGTTTTGACAAGTTGGGTTGAACTTGTTCCAAACTGTGGTGTGCTTAAACAAGTGCATATCGCAGGGCTCTTTATACTGGAAGCTGGAATTAATGATTCTACTGGATTCACCTAATACCTCATAATTATACTCCCTATATAGAATTCATGAAACCGTCGTCTGCAGTTGTATCAGTTACTCTTCTTACTGATGGTCCCTGTACAAATTAAAGAACATCAAAGACCATCAATAGTTTTATTGGCATTGGACAAAACCTGCTGCTGATGAACCTCATTTCCTATATTAGTCTCCAATAATGAGTTCAATCGTCCCTTTTTAAGGTTTCAACTTTTATTTCAAGTCTACTAAGAGAAACAGTCAAATAATCTTTGAAGGATAAAAGAAGCAATAAAACACTGGCACACTGCCCTTAGCTGTGTGACATTAAAGAAGCTGCTCAAAAAGGCAGAAAGCATGAAAAAATTGTATGTTCAAAATAGGTCGTCTTCTCATAATCTCAGAAAAAGGCCACATCTAGCTCAATGTAGTACTCCTTCAAAGAAAAAGACTGTGTATATATGTATACATTTGTCCTTACTCATCAAAGCTGTACATTTATAGATTGTCCTCAAGCAATAATGCACTGTCCTTAGCTGGAGTTACTGATACTAGCTTGATGTAAACTCAAATGTGACTAGAAAAGGAGCTCCTCCAAGGAGCACCAATGGTTACTTGATAATGACACAGTATCTAAACAACCTCTTTGGGAATCAAAATATATACCATTTGTCAGGGTTCATATGATCATAATTGAGGATCTCCATCTTACTTACCGCGTAGGTAGAAGTATTTTTGTACTGCATGCAGAAATGAACATCAATTCATATTTCTTTGTTCTTAGTTCAAAGGATTGGCAGTAGCAACTAGCAAGACTTTTTTCAAAGGAAAAAAACAATGAAAGAATGAAACTAAAGGAAGCCCAACACAAAGTGTAGAAGTAAATTTTCATATTTGTGAACCTGAGAACCTGCTTTCATCTTGGATTTTTCTTAGAGAAACTAGTAGTAATGAATGTTTAATATTAGATTTCATTAGAGTAACATCCTTGGTTCACCTCACAGATTGCAAGGGGAAGAAAAATGGGTACGTAAAGTTGCACTCAGGGAGGAACAAATTAAACTGCAATTTGTGAAGCAGCTACTTGACAATGAGAAAAGTAGATAACTATGTCTCTCATCAATTTAAGTTTCAGTCTTCCTTACATAATACATAAATAAAACAGTCCTCGTTTGGCTAGCAGATTGGAGGTGGATTTGTTATTCAATGGTGTACTATCTTATCATTTTACAATGTTCAAAGCTACCCACTGACATTATCTGTCACATGTTTTTTCATCAGGTTTCAACATTAAAATATCAGTTGATCAAAGTATATCTGATAGAATTTCAAACTGAAATGGAGTAACATTAACACACTTGACATTTCATCAGAAGAGAATTAAGTTTTGATTGAAACATGTCACATTTTCCAGACAAGAGTTGCTCATTAATAACTGCTAATGATCACAATATGACTTCAGAGGTTTACAGAATATTAGAACTTAGCTAACATGCATGCATGCATTCACCATCACATTATCTACTACATCCTTAATAACACTTCCACTACTTAGCTTTCTAGTACTACTATGACTTTATTTATCTTTGATTAATTCAACGATGTATGATCAGCTTTTTCAGAGACGAAACATCAGGAATTGTTGCCTCAGAACCCTCAGGAAGAGGAAAGAAGAATGGATACAGCTCGTATCTGACAGTGCAACTGGTATAAATCACCTCGCACCCCTTGCTCCCACTGCACTCCTGATTGAAATGCTGCAAAGCGGCATCCAAGCACTGACCGCAGGGGATAGAAGTAAGGTCCTTGGTACACTGTGCTAGACCATACAATGTGTCAAACTGTGACAAGAGTGTCAACCCTGTCCCAAGCCCTCCAGAAAATTTGGCATCAAATTCGATGCCATCGAAGAGTTCTGCCAACACCTTGCCAAGAACATCAGGAGGAGTACTGGTGACATTTTCTGAATTCATGAACACTGTTCCTTCAGAGGTATCCACAACGCCGTAAAAATTCTCCTGGCTGTACCTTATGAAGCAATAGTCATACCAGATGTAGGCATCGGTGTAGTTTGAGCAAGAGAAATATATCAGTGAGGATGCGTCCTTGATGCAGTCCAAGCAGTTCTTCTGGTCCACATCACCACGGCATTGGGCCAGTGAGTATGTGAGATTGTCACCCTGGCCAAAGCTGGACTCAAGGAAGGTGGCACCTTGCTCAAAGCTTATGACTATGTTCTCTACAATACCGGATATGCTAGCATGTATGGGGTTGAAAGGGCTTATGAGTGTCTTTGGGTTACAGCTTATTTCTTTCAGTTCAAAGGCAAACGAATCTGCAGCTGCCAAGAGTAATGCAACAAGCAGTATGACATGGTTAAGTGATGAAGCCATGGTGTTTGGATGGTGTTGATTTAAGTTGAGCTAAACTTGTTTCAAACTTTGGTGTGCTTCAAACTGGTGCATATACCAGTCTATTTATACTGGATGTTTGCATTATTGAATCTACTGGATTCACCTAACACCCTCATAATTATAATCCTTAAGTGGAAATCATGAAACCGTCATGTGCAGTATCAGGTACTTACCCTCTCACAGATAGTCCCTATACAAAAGAACATCAAACACCACAGTTTGTACCTTTATGCCTTTGAACAGAAGCTATAGCTGATGAAGCCCATTTCCTATATTAGTCTGCAATGATGAGCTCAGTCGTCCCTTTTTCAGGTTTCAAGTCTACCTAGAGAAACAGTCATATGATCTTTGGAGGATAAAAGAAGCAATAAAACACTGTCCTTAGCTGTCTAGTATTAAAGATGCTGCTCAAAAAGGCAGAAAGCATGAAAATTTGTATGTTCGATAGTTCATCTTCTCTTCTTTTTTTCAGGAAAAAACCCACATATAGCTCAATGTATTGCCCCTCAAAACAAAAAGACTGTATAAACATGTACAATTATTGATAGTCCTCTAGCAATAATACACTGGAGTTACTTATTACTAGCTTTATGGGAACTCAAATGATACCAGAAAGAGCTCCTACAAGGAACACCAATGGTTGATTAAAGTAAGCACAGGACAACCTGATGATGACATAGTACCTAAATACCCTCTTTTGGAATCAAGAGATTACCATTTGTCAGGGTTCATATGATCATATCTTCCTCCATCTTACCTACCACTTAGGTAGAAGCATTTATGTTCTGCAGAAATGATATTTTAGTTTTGTTCTTTCTTCCTAGTATCAAATGACTGGCATGAGACAGAGTTGCAGTAGCAAGGTTTCAAGATATAGAAAAAAATATGGCAGAATAAAACTAAAGGAAACACTGCACAAAGTGTACAAGCTAAGTGAAGTACTTGATAAATCAGCAAATTAAATATTATTCTTTGTAAAACTAATAACTTGCTTTCATCTTGGATTTTTAAGAGAGACCATTACCACTGATTACTGTTTAATAACAGCAGATTTCATCAGTGTATCACCCTTGGTAGATGGAAAAGGGAAGAAAAATGGGTACAGTTCATATCTAACATAGCAACTACTGTACAACACCCTACAACCCTTCTTATCACTACAGAACCCCTCAAAAGTCTGGATAGCAATAGCTAAGCACTGAGCACAATCAACAGGAGCAAGGTCTCTAGTGCACTGTACAAGCCCATACAATGTATCGAAATCTGTCAGTTTCTTCTGATCTTTCCCTGACCCTTTATTTCCAGGCTTCACTGCTTCAGAATCAATTTTATTAAACAATTTTGCTAACACCTTATTAAAATTGTCAGGATTTGTCACATTCTCAACATTGGCAAATAACTCGCCAGGTGCAGTATCCACTTTACCATAAAAATTCTCCTGACTATACCTAAGGAAACAATGATCATACCATATCCTGGCATCTGATTGGTTCGGGCAGAGTTTCCGAACCTGTTGTGCGGCGTCTCTGATGCATGCCATGCAGTCCTTCGGCCCAACATCTGCCCTGCATTGGGCTAGACCGAAAACCTTGCTTTCGCCGTTGCCATATGTAGGCACTAGAAAGGTTTCACCAAGGTTGAACTTCTGGACTATATTGGCTAACAAGTGTGCTATGTTGGTTGACACAGGGCTAGAAGGACTTATAACAGTATTCGGGTTGCAGTATTCTGCTGAAGGATCATCTGCTGAGCATTGAGTGAGCAACAGTAAGATCAGTACTGGAAGAATTGCTAGATGTAATTTAGCCATAGGTATTAGTATAGCGTACACTATTACTAGATTCTTTTTGTATTTTTGTTAAGTATGTTCCTGGTGTAGACGTGCTTAAATAGTGGTCGATGACTTGATGTTGTGGAGATCATTGAAGCAGAAATGTTTGACTTGATCTTAGAATATGTCTGGCATTACAGAATTTGAATAGTCAATGAAGAAACTAAAGGATAATCGAGAAGAAGAGTCACTAGAAGATGTAGACATTTTCAACTTGATTGCTCGGAAGAAATGTAAATAATGAAAATGCAGTACACATTGGAGCCAATATTGTGGCCATTATCCACTTACAATGGTGCCTAGAGTGAACAAAAGAACTTTACACAAACATACAAAATTACAAACTGCCTATTAACACCTGCATTAGTGAGTAGAAAAAGTATGTTTAGTACTTTTTTGTTACCCGTCAAGTTCACTAAGCTTCGACTACATCCGGACCCGACCTGAGTCGCATACCTGGATGTAGTCGGTGAATCTCCCAATGAGGGTCTATGCATACTACTACATACGGAGTACTATTTACTCTTTGGCTAGTGTTCAACCGCACAAGTCGTACCATGCAATTGCAAAGTACACCTAAACGTTTCAAGTAACATTGTCCACCCAACGTATTTTTATTATTACTTCAGTTTCTTTCTAGAAACATGAATAGATTTAAAAAAATATACTTTTTATAAGATACAAATATAACTTTTAATAGATATCTTGTAAAGAAAATAAGAGAATAGAAATATACCAATCCAGATGCAGGTGTATTGTATCATCAATGGTACAAACTTTTGGTTCGCTTATGTTTGTCCTCTGAGTCTTAACGTATTAGACACGGGACTTACGGCCCAAACATGTGGAGGCCGTGCTAGAAGTTAAGACACGAAGACTAGTCAAATCGGCCTAGAAGTTTAGAACACGAAGACTTAACCCAAGGTATGCCGGAAGAACTTTTTAGAGTATGAGTACGATGATTTAGGAGACCCTTCTCTCGAGTATTTTACGACACCTCGTCTTGTATTTGTTGTACCAAAATTCGTCTTGGATCACTATCAAATTGTCTCCTTCGATCGTTAAACGTTGAGCACCCATTCGTAAAGCTTACATGAGTGAAAGATGGAAGCAATCAGAAACTTTTTTTTGTAAATGGAGGAAGCAATTAGAAACTAGCTAGAGATGCAGCCAGGCAACATCAGTGATTACTGATTAGTGATCGATTACTAGTACGAGTTATCAATTATCATACATAATATCAAAAAAAAAAAATATCATTCATGAGAATCCTTATCGTAACTAGATGCAAATGACAAAAAATTACACGTAGACCTTATCTCAATATGTTTGGCCAATATGTTTTATATACTGTAACAAACACAAATATTGTTAATTAAGGGCCACGCCTCTCGTTCGATACTTCACTGCCTCTATTCAATTATTCATGAATAGAAATACTGGTTCGTTACAGAAATCTAGCAAGTTGTTCATCACACTCTAATACGCAAATGGTTATAAATAGAAATCAAATCAAGCAGCGTTTAAAAAGAAAAATCATACACACCTTCAGTATCTTGAAATCAAACACTTCAAGAAATGGAGAGAGTTTCGTTCAATTTATGTTACTTGTTCAAGCTTGTCATTCTTGCTGTTTTTCTGCTCTTAGCAAAAGGTTTAGTGTCCTAATTTTTGGTGAATCACGTCTTTTTTCTTCTTTTTTGGTTGAGGTTCAATTTTCCTACTTGTTGGTCGATCTTTTGGCTATTATTATGCTTGCTTGATCTATGAATCTAATTTTTATTTACCTGATTGACTTTGTGACAACTACTTTGTACAGCTCCAGGAACAAACGCATGTATGCCGTACAGGTCTCCATGCTATAGCTGGACGACTGGGGAGCAAAAATGTTGCGAAGGTTATTACTGCAGATATACCTTCCGCGTTGGTTATATATGTGTCCAGGGCTCCTCTGGGAAAGGGACTGAGAGTGTACATGTTATTTAAGATGAGATTGCTCCAAATCTCCAATTACCTTATGCTATATACTCATTGTCCCAAACTACTTGTAATATATGATCCTGGTGGTTTCGTGTTATGTTTTTTTTTGATGGCATGTGAAGTTCAGTTGGATTGTACTAAAATAAATTGAACACATGAACTGCACACTCGCAGTTGTATCATGACAATAAATTTTGCACGGTCAATGCCAAATAATTTGTTAAGCAAAGTCTTTCTTTTGGCCGTCTCCCAAATGCTTCAATTTGGGATTTTGGTGCTTTCTGAATAGTGACTGCTACTCTGCTAGGCTTTGTTAATACGGAGTATTGAATTCAATATTTCTATCATAAGTTTAGTTCACTTGGTAACTTGCCAACGTCATAAGTTTTGATTTCGATATCCATTCGTATTATATTTATGAGTATATCATTGCAAATGTCTCATTATATAACGATGAAGCGTTCAATATTATAGAGTTTGATAATTGATTGAGTGTCAAAAACAATAAAAACAAAATTTCAATTTTTTCCAATTCAATTCAATAAGTTCAGATTTAAAGAACATGCCCTTAAGTCATCTAAATTAGAGCTTTAATTCACTCTAACTTTTTTTAACAATTCCTTTCAAATTAAATAAGTTCAAGTTCGGTAATGTTCAGTTTCGTTCAACTTATGTAACGAGTGATCTGACTAAATTGAAATGGAAAAAAAACTAGATGTAGTTAAAATTGTAACTATAACTTAACTAAAATACCCTGAACTAAAATATTGTAAACTGAACTTTAAAAAATTAAACTGAACTAAATTAGAAAAAATTGTACTATAACACTACAACAAACAAAACACAACTTTAGTTAACTTATATTAAGCACCTTTAGTACAAAAGTGCCTCCATTGAATGGCGATTAACACTCAATTGTTTGTTGTACTACTTATGTTAAGCACTTTTAAGCTAAGAGGGCAATTAGTAGTCACTTACACATATCTTTCCAAATCTCTTTCAGACAAGACTATCTTTGATACCCAACCAACAGGCCAACATGCAACATCACATTCACACTCACATTCCTCCCCATTCCCAGCATTAAACTCTCCCCTTTTTCCCACTTCAGTCTACAGTACCCGCTAATCACGCACTGTCCACCACCTTCACATACTCACATACATTCACCTCTACTCCACTCTCTCTCATCCCCTCCCACGCAAAAATGAGTGACGACGAGTGTGCATCAGGAGAAGAGTACCTGTTCAAGATAGTGGTCATAGGAGACTCAGCAGTAGGGAAGTCAAACTTACTATCAAGATATGCGAGAAACGAGTTCGACCTGAACACTAAAGCAACCATTGGTGTTGAGTTTCAGACAGTTTGTGTTGACATTGATGGTAAAGAAGTGAAAGCTCAGATCTGGGACACTGCTGGCCAAGAAAGGTTTAGAGCTGTTACTTCTGCTTATTATCGAGGTGCTGTTGGTGCTCTTGTTGTTTATGATATCTCTCGTAAGACTACCTTTGATAGTGTTGGAAGGTGGCTTGAGGAGCTTCACAGTAAGTCTTTTTTACTTGCTTTTTACTTACCCATCAAAGGAAATGTGAGAAAAATGTGTAAAGTTTGAATCTTTTACTTGGTTTTAGTGTAAAGTTTAAATCTTTTGCTTGATTTAGTGTAAAGTTCGAATCTTTTGCTTGGTTTTACTAATTTCAGCTTGTTTTTTTGTTGGTTTTGTGAAATGTTGAATTTGAGTGTTGTTACTTGATATCTTTTTTGGATCATATCTGTGGACTAAGGATGAATAATGTGATAGTAAGTAATTGAGTTATGAGTTGAGGAAGAAAAAAGATAAAAGAGGATACAGTTTGAATCTTTTGCATGGGTGTTAAGCTTGATGGTGGTTTTTGTTGGTAAATGATGCATTGTTTGCTAATTTTGAGCTTCATAAGTGTGATTTGTTTACCCTTCATGAGATCTGAAGTGGGTTTTCTTTCTTCTTTTTATTTTGGAATAATGGTAGCCATTGCTAGGGGGTGAGAGTTTAGATTTTTGTTACTTGGGTACAGTTTGTTGTGAATGGTAAAGTGTTGATGAAGATGTGAGTTGATGTGATAATTGGATTGGTTTGCATTGTGAATGCTTAAGAGTTAAGAAGAGGAAGATGTAAGTAAGTTGTATGTAGGATGTAAGTACTCCGTTCTTTATATGGGAAATTATCTAGATTGGATTTTATTTATGGGTGTGCATTTTTGTTGCCGAATGTGGAAACATTTGTACCTTCTATCCTACACTCCTACCACCGTGCAGTTCTGCTGCAAAGTAGTTGATCAGAACCATTGTGAAAAGCTGAAAATTATTCACAATTCTACTTATATTATACAGTCAAATGGTCTTAGTTTTTCCAGTGGTAACTTTTACTGGGAAGATCTGTGACACTGAAGGACTGGTAGTAGTATGATTGTTGCACTCTGAAGGGCAAAATTTTGTCCAAGCAATGTGTCAGCTAGGATGCTAGGATGTAGTTTAGGTAGTTACTGGAAGTTATACGGAGTAGTAGTTATACACAGGTAACCAATAGATCAATATACATGTCGGTCTCGCGGAGTGGCTTGATTGTTGGACTCTTGAATGCTTGATTAGGATAGCATTAACTCGCTATGAGCCTTTATGAATCACAAAAGAGTTGCATAAATTCAAAGATAGAGCAAAGTCATCTTGGAGCTGCCGACTGAATAAGTGGAGAGTAGAACAAACCATTGTCATTTTCATCAGTGAATATGAGACCAAAAAAAAGAGAGTTGGTGTTAGCTTGTGAATATCATCTATTATACCCGCAAGGATACTAACCTTTCCCTTAGTAGCTTTTACAGCTTCGTCTGTCTGCTAGATTGATATACTGATAACTGGATGTGTAACTTAAAACTGCACTACATTCACCTAATCAAATTACTGTCATTGACTCGTTGGACTCAATTGAAACTTTTCCAATAGTCTTATGCTCTCTAAGAAAGAGGAGTCTGTAATTTTGCCTTCTAAGTTGTGGTATATTATCTCGCAGCTCATTGTGACACTGCGGTGGCTAGAATTTTGGTAGGCAACAAGTGTGATTTGGAAGAAATCAGACAAGTTAGCGTGGAGGAGGCCAAGAGTGTTGCAGAATCAGAAGGCTTATTTTTCATAGAGACGTCTGCCCTGGATTCTACTAATGTCAAGGTGGCATTCGAGATCGCTATCAAGGAGATCTACAACAATATCAGCAGGAAACTATTAAATTCTGATTCTTACAAGGCTGAGTTGTCCGTCAATCGAGTAACTCTAGCTGGTGACGGTGCAGATGCAAAACGTAGGGGCTTGTCCTGCTGCTCAAGTTGAGACATCGTCATGACCGCAGTGCGGAAAGGCTGCCGCTCAAGTAGACGCATGCTTCTTCAAAATTTGTCGTCCTTTGATGTCTTTGACCTCTTGATGCATTATTGACACAGCAGAGCTGCAATGAGGAGATGAAATTCATTAACATACATTCATACTGTTATGCAAGGGCTCTTTGCATGAGAACATTTTGAGAGGCTCATTGTATCCACTTTTGAGGCTGTATTGCCAAATCAATGCAATCGTTAAATTTTTGTTATAAGCAGTTATAACTCGACGCTGCAGAAGTGTCAGCTAATGAAATCACGGAAAAACACAAGTGTCATAACTTATTACTCCGCAACTTGTAAACATATTCAACATTGCTCTCCTGTACCGAGACTTGGAATCCTCATAAACCAACCATACGAGACTGAAACGGGTTCACACAATGTTTTGTGTTTTGTTTTAATTCATAACAATCATACGACTCCCCTTCGGGGGAAAAAAAAAACAATGCATTACTCTTTCAAAAAGAGACAAAAATGTCATGGCCAGTAGATTGAAAGATAGCTGAAGATTGTCCCCGAAAATAGTATCCAACAGAGGGTAACGGATAGGGTATGACTGCAGTCAGACGCTCAAAAGAAATTTTCAGTAAACCAATAGATACGCATGAATGAAATATTTCAATAATTATCGACAAATTGGCAATTATGTACACAGAAGCGCTATGATTATACAAATACAAATGGTAAGTGTGCTAAGCGCCCATCACGGTTTTCTCAAGGCAGAAGCAGCACCCATTACAACAGCCAACACAATCCCAAGTCCAGCCCCAATAGATGCACCAATGGTAGCGGCAGACATTGAGTTGGCCTTATCCTGCGGATTTCCTCCACCTTCCTTTGTGCGGTCTCGCGAAAGCTCGCATAGAAGTCGTTCTCTCGCGAATTCCTGTAGAGCAGAATGACTATTAGTCTTTGGTTAAGATAAAACTGAGGTGAGGGATCAAAAAAATATACACACACACATCAGCATCAAGGCACAAGACTCAAATGAGAAAACTCAAGTTAAACAACCCTCATACCAAATACTCACTCTAAGAGTGAGGATATGATGTCAAACGGAGCCAGGGGGGATAGCTAACACTAACCAGAGCTCACTGCTAATGTACCACCTAATCTCTGACTCTCTGTATTCCTAGAAGTCATATTCCATGAAGAGTAATAGGTCAAGTCAGTCAAAACTTTCCATGATACACTATCCAACCAAGTGCATCCAAATACCGCAGTCATTCATCTGACAACCTCCCAACTCTGCCCAAAACTGAACAAAAAAAATATATAACTTAGCAAGAGAGAAAACAAAGGTTAGCGCCACGCAAGAGATTTGTGAGATAGATAATGGTTTGGTAGAGATCTTCTCTTCCTTGTCTTTCTAATTTGCTTTATTTCTAAAGAGCAAATTAGAAATGCTGGCCAAAGGTCAACAGTCCTCATGGGACCCAAACCCTCAAACCCCCGAATCCCTTCTCTCCCCCTGATTGTAGGAAGTCAGTGACCAGACCCTGAGTGCCTAAACGTTACGTACCAAAGACCTACATAAGACTTGGTTACTAAATGGTATAGTAGCACACAATTCTTAATTTATCTGCCAAAAATAAATTTGATTATGCATTAGTAGCCATATTGTGATGTTCATACCTCAAAAGATGATTCTTCATTCTTGCGGAGCTCACAATGTACAAGCTGACAAAAAGAATCCACACCCTCCACAGGAAGAATGGTGGCTTTTCTCTGAAAAGGTCTGCGGACAAAGTTCAATGGACCGAGGACAAGACCTTGGGGAACCATTCCTCTGTCAGTATCCTCTTTTGTTCCTAAACTGGACAAGGAAGCATATGATCCTCCGCCTGTGTGAATAACATATGGACACGAGTTCACTATCTCTGTGTTGCTTGGAGTTGCATGATATGCCTTCAGGACAGCATCAATTGAAGCTTTCTGCTGATGTGCACTCACAGAAAATTTATTGGTTATCGCAAGAACCCAAGGAATACCAAGGGATTTAGCCTCTTCCAGCAATACTGAGAGCGCAGGTCGACGCTGTGACAAGCTTGAATCACTATACCGAGGTATTTGGTGGGCAAGGTTATGAACAAGAACCACCAAGTCTATCTTCTTGCTAAGGTCGCGAATACCCATCCACAGTTCATCTTTAAAACGTACAGCTTCTGCACTCAATTCCTAAAGCATACCATGAAAGGACAATAAGAATTTGAAAACAAACGACAGTCGAAAGGAAACCGTTGGTGGACTAACTACAAGGGAACTAATCTTGCTGGAATTAAGAAAAGTACAATCATGAAACACCACTTAAAATTCAATTAACATGAGTGAAGAACAGAAAAGTTGCCATATTCCCATGCACCATTGCACCACTCCCCCTGAAACTTTGAACAATAACACTTACGCCATCGTATTGTAGTCATAATTTCACATACAAGAGCATGTTTCGATTTCAAATGCATGTTGCTTTTTGACAGGACATAAAAAACTAGAAAGCCCTGTAGCGCAGCCAACCTCCATGATCCATCCAAGGAATGGGACAAGGCATCGGTGTGCTTAGACAGAGTCTAGAGTGAACCCCGTGAATCCCTCTCCAATCTCAAACCCAGCTCCGTCAGAATGGTGGCTCCAATCGTTCAGACCTACAATGTTTCTTGCTCTCCTATGTTCCTCTGATTCCCAATACAGGGTTCTTTCAGATGGTCAGAGCCTCAGAATTAATACATACACAAGGTTTTCTTTCTTTGCCTCTCTTAAAAACATATTTTCATCCTAAGCCCTGATGAAGATAAATGAAATGAGATGAAAAAAGTTCAGTGGCTGATAAATATAAACAAAATCAGAATGAGAGAGGCGCAGGCAGCATGGCAGCGCTCAGGGCACCAGAGAAAAATCAACGGTGGAGAGCAGAAACAGGGGTTAGAGTAGCAAATAAATGGAAGGATTTGTCCAGAGCCTACATTAGGAAAGTTAAACTGGCCATGAATCTGCAAGTAAGTAGGAGTGTAGGACGATGTTATAGTCGCAACATCACTAGCTTTACATCTGCTCATAGAGTAGCAGCATGCAACTCTAAAGCAATACTCGTAAAAGGAGTGCACCATATTATATGCAAACAAGAGTAACCATTACCAAGAGGCATGGGAGTTGGTACCTATATATAAATAAGGAGTGCACCGTATCATACCAGACTAGAACTCAAACCATGCAGAAACTAACCTGTAAATTTACTCCTCCTGAGTCCATGTAACACACCCCACCAGCAATACCTTCATGAACGTCTGCTTCAGGATGCAAATTCTCAAAGTCGCTGACAGAAGATCTTTTGCCTTTATTCAAGATGGCCTTCAAGATCGAAGTTTTACCAGCACCCTGGGCAGTCACATATTGTGATTGGTGTAAGAAGGAGCTACTTGCAAGCATCATAAATATCAGATTCATAATGTTAGCACAATACCTCTAGTCCAACCAATCGAACCCTGCGAGTTCTGATATCGACCACTCTTGAGACAGTGGTGAAGTCTGTGGTACAGTATATAACAAAGTTACTTAACCCTGGGGGGTTGATGAAATTACTATTAGATAATGCTCCCAAAATCTGCTGAGCCTTTAGATTAATAGATTCAGAATCAATGGACGGGAACACTGATAGCACAGCATCTCCAACAATCTGATGTTCTGGAGCCTGCCTTAATGGAGCCCTGACAGTAACCCTCATCTTCTGCAAGTCTTTCTGTTCTACAGCAGCAGAAGAGTATGTTGGCGCAGAAGGAAGAGTCTCAACAGTGGTTGAGCACCTGAGAAATAGTACACAAAATGCATAAGTAAGATGGGTGAAAATTTAAGTTTAAAAAAATATAATAACAAAATAGAGAGGATCTTCAAAGGCTAACACAACGATAAACATACACGCATACAGCCAACCGATGAAAGGGGATTGTCATGCAATACAAACTAAATAAAAGGCCAAATACTATTGTAACAGAAAGCAAATATCATGCATCTAGCATCAGGTAAAGGTTTCCATGTTGTAGAATTGCAACTAAAAAAAAAGTAAAAAACGAAGGAGAGAACATTACCATTTACCATTTACTTGAGCCTGAACAAGGGTACACAGATGCAGCCCAGAACCAGTGATATCAACTTTCAATGGGTCCACATTCCTCTCACCAGGATTGCCTGACCACCCTAGTGGAACAATAGATGTAGCTGCACAGACTGAAGGGGATTCAACTATATGCCCAAGCTCAACAGTACCAGCAGCTGACAGTCCAAGCCATTGTTGTAAATGAGGTAACTGTTGCATTTGCTCAATCCCCAGAAATGTTCCAGGATTATCATTCATGCACAGATCAAAGATCCTGCAGAGGAAAAAGAATGACAATAAGGGACGTCAAGTTTTTGATGACAAGGAGTGGTAGGTGATCTGCATAAGCTAAGGCCACCCCCCCCACCCCCCCAACCACAAAAAGAAGAAAAGAGCAGTAAATAAAAGAATCTACCCTGAAATAATGCAAGAAATAACAGAACTGCTTGGAAAACAAAAAGAAACAGGAGATAAAAAGGGTAAAACAAAAACAAACTTGAAAGCTACTCTGAAAAGGAAAACAGACCAGTAAAGAAGGGAACTTTCAAGTTACTATAAGCTTGGCTTTTAAAACAAAAAACAAAAAAGGAAGAAGGTTTAAAGAAACTTTTTGTTATAAGCTTGGGAACTTTCAAGTTACTATAAGCAAAGAACCAGGTAACCAGTATAAAAGAGGGCAATAGTCCAATTTGAGAATACGTAATTCAAGTTATTCAACAAAACAACCACCTCCAATCTCTGTACGAGTCAGTAATATAAGTCACAGGAAATACCCCTTGACCAGGGATCCATACAGGTGCAGAAAACATAATACAGAGAGATAAAAGGAGAGGGGGAGAAGAGTGAACAAAAACAAAAGCTAGAGGCTCACTAACAGACTGCAGAAATTTACAGATGAAAATAGTTAGGAAGAAAGGAAAAACTAGCAAACAGAAGCCAAGACCAAAGTGTTGTTTTACCTCTGAAACCGTGACCTGTATGACTTCATTGAGTGCGATTGTAAACGTTCCTTGAGCTCAGCAAACACAGATTTGACCTGAAAATGCCTTTGCCAGAAGAAAGCAAACAAACTGAGTTTGAAATAAACCACATAGTAAATCCTCAAAAAAATGCAAAGACACTGAGGTCTTGAATTGACCCATCAATGTAATTTGCAAAACCCAAAATACTACAGGAATTGAACATTAAGATTATAGACAACAGCGTAAGAAGACTCATACTTGGGAAATGTACAGCATGAAGTTCAGATACAACAACTCGATAAGGACAACAAAGCATTTCCGGCGAGTAACATCAAGCCTATCTAAGTAAAACCATATCAAGAAGCCGCAGGGATATGTCCATTGGTATCACATAGATTAGGTCTCTTGAAGAAAACATAATGCTATTAGAAACTTTAAACATAATCATTAACATGTAGGAGACTTTGAAAATGAAACATATACCGATGTCAGATTTGTGTACTCAGCATCCGATAACGATTCTACCGACGATGTCCCCAGCAAATAAAGCTGTTAGAATTAGAAAAAAGCATGGATGAATATATGAGGCCAAGTCACAAAAGCATGAAGCAGTAATGAGCTATATTTGAGTGTTACCTGACCAAAAGGAACATAGGAGGGTAGATAAGGCGCCCCTACCCATGCCTTATTATCCACTCCATTTTTGCCGGTTCTTTGAGGTGGCTTCTCTAAATTATCAGAACTTGACGCTCCATCAGATTTGGAAATCAGTTTAAGAGAAACACCATCAGAACCTTCTTCAATCTCTAAAGATTGTGGTGTTGTCATACTACCAGTCGATGATGACGGTCTTGGAGCTTCAGTCATCGGAGATGTATTCACAGAGATTTGGTTTCCCTTTTGACCAGTTAAATGTTTTTTAATACCCTCCAAGGGAACAAGGCGGGAAAGTCGCCAAAATGGGGTTTGCACAGGGCCTACACCGAGGACCAGTTGCTCCCCTTCACTTACTTTCGGTGTGTGTCCTTGGCTATCGTTTTCTTTAAGTCTTTCAGCAGCAGAATTTTCCCCACTGACCCCTACAGTAGTAGCTAATGAAGATGTAGCACCTTCATCTACAGGAAGTGTTGAAGTCTGTGCATTATAATGATGAAAATAAGCCGGAGATAGAATTCTGGGAACTAAGTCTTCTGGAATACAATAAGTCTTGAAGTAATGTTGCCACCCTTTCCGATTGACATAACTAGGAAATTAAACAAAAAGATATAAGACCATTTTTGTATCAAGTTGCATAGAGCATATTACTAAATTATCTACCGAAAAACGTATGAATCAATTAGAGAACACAAGCTATGGTACTCACTCTCTTAGAGCTGCATTCCCAACGGGTGGCTGGGAGAATGTAATACATTTGACCTGAAATTTATCGCTTTCTTTCGAGGGTGAAGATGCAGCAATCACCCTCAAAATGGCTAGTGTGGCGAGTGCTGCAACCTATGATTAAAAAAAGAGAGAGAGAGAACCTCATTCATCACTACCACGTGAACAAGTCAACAATCAAAATGAACAAGAAGCATACAGAAGCAGAAGCACAATCGAACTTACAGCTCCTCCAAGCGAATGCCCACATAGTACTAGTTTACGTTTCTTCTTCTGAGCAAGCCTGTACAATTCAAGGGCAGGTATCCCTTTTGCACGAGCCATGAACCCCTGATAACAAATATTATGCATGATTATAACATGAATAGCACATAATTCAGGGGGGCCAGAGTATGAAGTCAAACAGATTTAAGAGAAACAGGATTCACTTTGGCCTTACTCTATGAGCAGCAGGTTTCAGTTTGTGAGTTAATTGCTTTGATTTTGTTTCGAGGACCTTAGAACGAATTCCTGAATTTCCCTGACGCCCATTTGTCATGTCTGACTCAGCGACCTCCATGTCATCGACATCCTCCATAACATCTTCATGAAATAAGGCTCCTTGAAGAATATTAGCATCGGCCACTATATCCCTTATCAGAAAAAGAAGTATTAAATCAGCATTGATGACAAGACGCGGTAGCAAATTAGATGAAGTATAAAACTATAAATACAGGACATACTTGTATCCCTTTGTCCCAACAAAGGACGCAAACAAAGTGTCACCAGCTTCCGCCAACAAGTATCTGCAGTGGAGAAAGCAAAAGAGTAAATTACCTCCGACATCACCAAAGCAACACCCCAAGAAAACATTTATGTGACATGCTCCCAGACAGTAAATAGCTACTACAGAATACAGATTCTACGAAGTCAGTACAAGTCAATACAACAATATGACATCAACAGTAAGAGCTAATTATCCGTAATTTAAAGCAGGCGAGACCTATGCCTATCAACTTCGAGATATATTTACTTGAGTTCAAAACTGATATGAAGTGATGTAGCTATAGGGGTCATGGATGAAATGGGAAAGAAAGCATAGTCTGGAAAGCGCTTTCACTGACCACACTTTTGAAAATACCAACAAACATCCTAACAAGCGCTGTACAAACACAATTAAGGTACTACTAACCCAATCGAAAAAGCAGTCATTATGGTACAAATAATGGCAGCTTATCCGAGAGAGAAAGGGGGGAGGGGGAGGGGGAGGGAGGGAGGGAGAGGGAGAGGGAGAGGGAGAGCGAGCGAGAGAGAGAGAGAGAGAGAGAGACTAATGATGTAAAATGGACCAGTTTGGAAAATAGTAGGTAGCACATTATGTTAGCAAACTTGACTAGATAGCAGTTTTGAAAATAGTGCTTGGTAAATTCGCATATACTAAAAAACTGACGTATAAAACCAATCTGCTAACTAAAATTGCAATTGGAAATAGCAAATTCACTTCTGCATATTTGCACCATACGCTCTTGCAAATTGTTGGATAACAAAACACTAGAAAATAGCCATTTGTGGTCAAAACTGTTGATTACCCCACAACAACGCCCTAGTCCCACAACTAATTGGGGTCGACTGGACCAAAATGGAATTTGAAAAATTCATACGCACACACACACAGAGTCAACAGACACACAAACGCACAGACCCACCCACACATACAAGCACACACCACACCCACACACACCAAAACAATAAACAAACACACGCACATGCACGTATACACCACACATGCGTCATTGTAATCCTTTAATACAATCCTTTACTTAAAATCATTTCTCTTCACCTTCTCCAATCTCCAATCATGTCCTCGTCCAAGCCAAGTAGAGCCACATCCAACTTATCACTTTCATACAAGTGTCACAAGGTCTCCCTCTACCCCTCACTATTTCTTCACTCGCCCAACATTTTATCCTTCTCAACGGGCCCAGGCCTTCTCTTCACATGCCCGTACCAACGTAACCGATGTTCTTATTGTTCTCTCATCTTAAATTCAATAGTCTCAATTGACTGAAAAAGATTATGGAATTTTCAATAAACTAAACAAGGCTTATGTACAAATCCCATCACATGCCGTGCAAAACATATGCACATTGACTGTGGACCTTGTCTACAAAACACGTAGCATAAGCAACTAAATTCAACACATTTTAAAAGCGAGACCAATAGCAGTGATTAACATGGGTTTAATTCTCAAATCATTTCACTCTAACGCTAAGCATTCCACGTAACAGTCATCTTTGAATGAGAAATTTTAATAGTAAGAAAAATAGAACAGCAATAATTGGCACAGCTGCACCGACCGAAATGGATTAGTAAGGTAAACAACACATGAAATCTACTGCATCATATGTACATTGGAAAAAACTTGTTGTTGCACACTCACAACTAGTTACTTCTCAAAACAGAACAAAGTTGTTGAACTTTTTTTAACATCAGATGATTAAGGTAGCATGTGAAAGAACCTGTGAGGAACATGATCCAAAGAAGGCTGGACACGCTCCAGGCAAACGATTTGCCCTCCAAAATCGACTTTGAACTTGTTTACAGCCCGAATAAGCTCAGCTGCTGGTCTCTGATACAGACAAGGAACAGTAGTTACTTAAAAGTGAACCTGAAGGTTGGAGAAGCATACAACTATTACACTGGCTTACACATTATTCAAAATAAACATATGCTTTCATCATACCAAGAACTCAAACACAGTCATGCTGAATACTTAACCTTCTCTAAAAACTAAAGCACTGCAAGCATATTGTTAGAGATTATACGAGTCATCATCTACTTCCACAACCATAGAGCACCAACTATTAGATTTTAGTATACAAGATGACACTTTGCCACTTCAAATTAGTATAGACCCTCCATGATAATGGACACGGTTGATCACTCATAGAGCACAGAATCCGGATCGGGGGAACACAAACTCCCAACAATTAATCAGAGACGGAGAAAAATACACAGTTGTGCCAGCAAGGTCACATAGAAAATGGCTAATGTCCAATTAAGAGAGTTACAACTCATCATTGAAGCATTTGCAAGTTTATCAAACCAAATCCAATTTGCTGCCTGCTTCAATGTGCTAGAGAAGTAACAATGAAACATTCCCCAATTGATGTTTATGCGTCCAAATCACTGACTCCATCCCCAATCTCAAAAAGAGCTCCCAATATATTGTCAATTTCTTATTAAACAAGATGGATGTCAAAATCTGTAGTACCCTTTAAATTTCAATTAATTTCACTATCAGGTAAGTGCGGGTGACCAGATCATTGATTCGAGCCATAGAAGAATTACAAGTGAAAATGCCCGACGAATCCCGCACCCATAAACGACTATCTTCCTCATCCATAAATGATTATCTTCTTCAAGTGATACCCGCGCATTCTCCACAACCTTAAGCACCTGGATAGACTTCTTGGAAGTAGTGCAACCTAGCTAACTCCTCTATCTCCCACTTGGGAAGCCTTCGCAACTGAAGATTCCAAGCCCCTACCCCTTTATCTCTCGTTTGCGTAGCACCGGAGTATGACGGAGACTAGACGTACTATAAATCCGTAGAAAGCGGACAGAGAACAAAACTCACTCCCTCCCTCCAAGAATCCTCCCAAAAAAAGGTACATGTTGCCATTACCAACCTAGAAAGTGACCGAAGGATGGAACAAGTGCGAGAGTTAGCAGATAAACTATGGCAATTCTTATACGGTAAGCATAGCCGCATAGGTGCATTTGCATTTTAGAAATGCATTACTGAAAAATGCATTGGGTATTTGGGTGTACACTGCTCAAGGTGCATTTAGGTGTACCATATAAATTTCCCTACCATGGTGATGCACGAGTAAAAAGGTGCTGTATCCCAACCATTAGCTTGCAATCCATGTCTACTCCTAATTGCACTAACATTTAAGGCAACCTCCACAACCACTTCACCAATAATGCGTGGCATTCTTGTCCCTCATTCTCCAAACCCCAAACCTCTTCCCTCCAAATTTCACTTTCACTCTCTAAATTCTAATCCACCTCTATAATTCAAAATCCAATGTAATAACCACTTGCTTCAAAATCAAGTGTTTGCCCCAAAAGATGGCCACTTTCTCATTAAGCCTAGCAATATTCACTAAACTTCCAAGACTAAATGTACCCTTCTAATTTCGATTTCACACTCTAAATTCTAACCCACTTCCATAATCCAACCAATCATCACTTGCTTCGAAACCAAGCCGCATTCCAATATAAAATACAAAGTAATCCCTGCGTATCATCCGTCTCAATGTGACAACTAATTCTGATGAAGAGACTAACCAAACAAACAAAAACCCACAAATGCCACAACATCAAAAACCCAAATCAAAATCCATACACAACCAAACAATCAAACAACCAAAAAAGGCACAAAATCAAAAACCGACATCACAAACAACACAATATCAAAAACCCACAAAACAAAAACAACCCAAATCAAAAACCCACAAAAAAAAAAAAGACCTTTTCGCCTCACCTTATAAACACACTCAGAAAGCACCATACAACAAAGAACATCCTGCAAATCCCCTATAGACTCAGCTTTGACAGACCCACAAAGCTCCTGCAACATCTTACGTCGACGATGAAACTCCTCCGTGATCTTCGGATCATTAGGTGGTCCCCACGGTGGCCAACGCACTCTAAGCTTGTTGATGTGGTTTGGTAGCTGTTGTAAAGCTGGTGGTATCTTTTGTTGGATTTTTGTAGTTTGGTCTCTTACCCATGTTTCTACCCTCTGTTGTAGTGTTGTGTGATTGGTTTTCTTCTTCATTTGTGCTCATCGAATGTGTTGGAGAGAGAGTGGAGTCGAGGGAAGGGAGGGAGGGGATATGCTGTGGAATATCGGAGTGGGGAGAGTGGGAAAGGTGATGGGGGAACAAGGGAAGGGAAGGGATGGGATGGGAACAAATGGATTTTGTTGGTTTTACTTACAATTTGGGTGTTTAAGAGTTAAGACTACTTGTGTTTGTTAGTTTTGAGTTTGTTGGCCCAAAAGCTATAGACAAAGCCCTGTGTTTTTTCTTAATAGGTATAAAAGATTTTTTAGACACCCCAGATCTAGAATCTCGAACTAAGATCAGATTAAACTACCTATTATAAAAAGTTATTTAGACAACCCAAAATCCTTTTTTTATTACTCATACTAAATCAAAATACTTAGGGCAACATTATCCCTACAACTTTATTGAGTTGTAAGGGAGTTGCAACCAAAGTTGTAGGGATAATTTTCTAGAATTTTGGCAAAGCTGCAAGGTGAGATATTCATATGAATCCCTTTACAACTCTTACATTTAATGCAAGTGTTTTATGAATGGTTCCATCAAATATTTTTTATAATCCCAAATTTATACCCATCCAAATTTTAAAATAAATAAAATGTTTGGAAAGTTGTAACAAAGTTGTATGAATAATGTGGAAGTGAAAATAGAGTTGCAAGTTGATGTTTCATGCATAGAAATTCGTATATAGTTGTAAAAGAGTTGTAGGAATAAACTTGCCCTTACAATATTTGCTTTTGGGAGTCAAAGTGGGTGAACTTTTGACCATAAATTTAAGAAAATATGAATGTAATTGTGAGAAATTAATTACATCATTAGATTTCTTTTTGTATCTACTTTTGAAAAATGTAATTAAATTTGTCATATTTTTATAAAGTATTTCATTAGTTATTGATAGTCAAAGTTGTGCTTCAAAAATCGTGAAAAAATAAATGTTACAAGTATTTCAATACGGAGGGAGTAATATTTAGGAGCCATCAAAAGTGGAGTCTTTGCCAAAATAAAGGTTCATAACGGTCAACCCCTCTTTCAAACATATTTTCAAACTACCGTCCACGTCACGCGGTTAAACAGTCTCGTTACGATTATGAAATACCTCAACTTTTCATCTTTTGTAGATAAATTAGGTTCATAACAGTCAACCACTTCTTCAAACATATTCTCAAACTACCTTTCACGTCACGCGGTTAAACGGTCTCGTTATGATTATGAAAGACCTCAATTTTTCATCTTTTGTAGATAAATTGTTGGACGTATCTATCATCCAAGACAAGGCAATATCACGCCAATTCACCAAAGTCTCACATTTTGTACACCACGTCGCTTTTTTAACGAATTTATAGTAGTTATACTTGTTTCTTGCTGTATAGAGAAGAAGAGGGCTTCCTAATTCACTATGTACCCTTTTTCTTATAAAAAAAATAAACTTGTTTCTTGCTATAATTGGTAATTATTTGTTACATGTAAAAAGTCTATTCTTTATATATTGCATCTTAAAGAAATCCAACTTCTATAATGTCTAGAAAATCAGTGTGGATTCATTTTCTTAACTTGTTAAACAGTCTCCCGATTTTTCAAATCGGGGTAAGGCTGCGTACATCAGGCTCCCTCAGTACCCTATGTTAGATGGGATAATACTGGGACTGTTGTTGTTGGTTTAGGTAGATTTGGACTTCAAGTATACACTTTAGATACATCACACACACTTTCGTTTCTTTCCACTATGGCACTACGTATCTTTTAACTTCCTAACCACATTATTGTAAATAGCAATTACCTGTTATCTTTGAAAAGATTACTCTTCATCTTACCACATATAGACTTACAACTTCCCACTAATTCACCTTACTCGGTTACATTGAGTTCAAACTTTAAGACTCCATCTGGAACCTCTACAAGCCTTCTCCAACATGTCTAAATAACCTAATATCATAGTCACGCTCACACTATCCAAAATAAGTCTTTTGAGTATTGCCTACTAGCTTCATTTAACACCTCCACTCTAGGCTCTAGCTACTCTCTCTTTACTAGCAAGACAACTTGACATTGATCAAGATTCAAGAGGACTTACAGCCAATGTGTATTCGGTTTGAAATTAATTATTCAACATTTCAACTTTGTTCTACGGAGTACTTAATTTAGCTTGAATGTTTCTTATACACTTTGTAAATATCTTCAATCCAAATTTAGTTGATCAAAAAGTTTTCGATTTCAAAGTCTACTCAAGGATAGCCCCTCGGTGGCTCGGTCGTCAGTTCGTCACATACAAGCCAGAAGCCCTACACATTAATGTCTCAACTCCCAAATATCCCAATGTCGTCATAGTCACACTAACCAAAACTAGACTTTTGTGCTCCAAAATTAACACCTCTAGCTAGTTGCTCCTCTCTCCAGTCTACTCCTCACAAGTCACAAGTAGGATCAGACAACTTGATACTACTCCTTACCAAAATAGTATGACTCGAAAATGACCCGATCCAAAACAACCAAACTCGAATTCGACCTGTCCGTCCAAACTAACAAGTCTACTAACAAATCAAACCCGACCCAAAAATAACCGAACCCGAATCAACCTGGCCGCCCAAACTAACAGATCTACTACATTAGAAATGTATAATCAGACCCGACCCAAAAATAACCGAACCCGAATCGACCTGGCCAAACTCAAATTGACCCGTCCGCCCAAACTGACAGTTCTACTACAGTAGTAGGAATGTAGGATCAGACAACTTGATTCTGCGCGTGACCAACCCATACAACACCTCATCCACGTATCAACCTCTCATTAGTCCTCAAATCCCACTACCCCAATCCCTTTTCCCTCTCTATATAACCTTTACCAAAACCTCCATACAACTCTTAAAACACACACTTACTTCCCATTTCCCACTTACCAATGGCACAACCACAACCACCTTTCCCATACCTCCTTTTCCTCTTCCTCCTCCCAACCATTTCCCACTCCTTAACCTGCACACCAACCTCAAACACACCCTACAAAACATGCACAAACCTCCCCTCCCTACCCTCAACACTAAAGTACACATTCACACCATCAAACAAAACCCTCTCAATATCCTTCACTTCCACACCATCCAAACCAAATGGTTGGGTTGCATGGGGAATTAATCCCACATCGACTGGAATGGCAGGAACACAAGCATTATTAGCATACAAGGCACCAAATGGGACAATATCTGTCACAGCTTACAACATAAGCTCCTACAGTACACTTACTCCTGGAACACTTAGCTTCAAAGTTTATGATAAAAAAGCTACCTTTAATAGCAAAGATGGGTCTTTGACTATCTTTGCTAAGGTTGAATCTACTGGTGGGAAGATTAACCATGTTTGGCAAGTGGGTCCTGGTGTTACTAATGGTTACCCTGATAAACATGACTTTAATCCTGTTAATCTCTTGGCTAAAGGTAGCTTGGATTTGAGCACTGGTGTTGAGGATAGCTCTGGAAGTGCTAGTGCTAGTGGTGGGAGTGATAATGGATTGAAGAAGAGAAATGTGGGTTTTCTTTTATTTATTATGCTTTTTTCTTATGTGGGTAGTTGTTAGAATTTGTAAATTGTGTTTAAGTTTTGATCTTTTTTGGTTTTCAAGTTGTGGGTAGTTGTTACAATACCTTATTCAGTTCAAGTGTATTTAGTTCTGAAATTGTATTTAAAATTTTGAAGTACCATTAGTTCTTATTTTGGTAAAGTTGTTGGAAATCGATATTTCAATGCAGCAATGCATTTAGGGTCAATCTCGGAAACAACCTATCTGTTTTCTTAAACGGGGTAAGGTTGCGTATATGCCGACCCTCGAGTACCCCCATTGAATGAGGATTTACACTCGGTTGTTGTTGTTGTTGTAAGTACCATTTAGTTCAATTCAAGTAACTTTCAGTTTAGTAGAATCTTGGAAGTGTTGATCTCTTTGGGTGTTTGAGTTGTGGTTGATATGTTTATGTAGGTGTACAAATGTGGTAAAATTTGTAGGTAGTATAGTAGGCTGTGAATTTAGGTGAGAAAATGTATTTGGGGTTGTTGACAATTGGTTATTTTGTTTAGTGTTTGTCTAATTTGGCAAATGGCAATGGGTATATTTGTTCAGGTGGTTGGCTTTTGTTTCTTTTGCTTTTGTTGGAACTTGGAAGTGAAATTTTGAACTTTGGCTTTCTTAACTCGAGTGGATGGTTTTAGGAGCTGTTATTCTCTTTTGGTGTTTGGCTGTTGAAGAATGGGTGAAAGGCTCTTTTAGGAATTCAGTGGAATTTGAACATGCTACATTGATATGGTTGTGCACTATGTTCGGTTTTCTTAGCGTAGCTTCGGTTATCTTATCATTTTATTGTTGATCAAATCAGCTGAAATTCGCCATTCATTGTGCTCGAAACATGATAACTTCCCTGTTACCTGTTGGATGTCTATATGCTGTTTTTCGTTTGCTGAATCTTTGTCAGAGCTCAGAAATTTGCTGGCATTTCCAGACCTTGTTACGAATATATCTTTGTTCAATGTCTGTATGCTTCTGAGATGTTTGCTTTAATTGCAAATGATGAAATTTGGGGTATAGACTGACAATTGGAGTGATGTTCTGTTACTCCTTTCAGATTCATGGAATACTGAATGGAATTAGTTGGGGGATATTATTTCCCGTTGGAGCAATCATAGCAAGATACCTCAGAACTTTTGATTTGGCTGATCCTGCATGGTTTTATGCTCATGCTACTTGCCAAACATCTGCATATGCTATTGGTGTAGCCGGCTGGGCCACTGGTATTCAGCTCGGAAATGAGACCAAGGGGATTGTGTTCAAAGGACACCGCTGCATTGGCATTGTTCTCTTTTGCATTGCCACTATACAGGTTAGGGTTCCTACTGTGCTTGGGTTTGTTTTCTGGCCTAGGTGTTTGTTGTCTTCAAGTTTCAATCTAGTAATCGGATTAGTATACATTTAAGTGAGTAGTATTTTTGAACTTGGCTAACTTATCTTTAGCTGCAGAAGTGTTTCATGTCTAAATCAACTAATTGGTCTAACCTTTGAGAAGTTTTTGATTGGATATCAGTAGACTGTGAAACTTGGAGGTCCATTTTGTTTTTTTTGCAATTTGCTGAAGTTTTAAAGATAGAAGTTTTTGAAATTGAGTGTAACTATCTTCATCAGACCATGACTTCACACTACTAGCAGAAATGTCAGCTAGTTTAGTGGCCAACTTCTTTGGGTCAGTACTTATGGTGAGGGCCAAAATTGATTGGCATACGCTGTCATGGGTCCGAACAGAAAATGAAAGAAGCAAAAGAGATAAGTGCAAATGGCGGAAGTTTGCCATCTTGCCTTGCCTTTAAGACAGTGCAAATTGTCAAGTTTCTCATTTGTTGCTACTTTGGCCTTTTCAGATTTTGGCTCTGTTTATAAGACCAAAGAAAGACCACAAGTTCCGATTTTACTGGAATATCTACCACCATAGCATTGGATATGCCATCCTCATTTTGGGGATCATCAATGTATTCAAGGGATTTCAGATACTGCAACCTGAGAAGAAATGGAAATCGACATACGTTAGCATTCTTATCGTGTTGGGTGGCATTGCTGTGATACTAGAAGCCTTTACCTGGATTGTGGTACTCAGAAGAAAATCCAGAAAATCTACAAAGCCTTATGCTTGATAGATTGATAGTTGACCAATGTTACGATAAGATTGTTCAGCATCATTCTAGCCTCTCTCTTTCTCTACCTCTCCTAGCCGCGTGGACGCTCCTGATGTTTTCCCGGTTTGCCTTAGCTATCAGGGCTCTCCCCTGTTGTTGTATGTCATTGTGTACAGCTTGTCTTGGCTTCGTTTGACATATTGTGTCATTGTGTGGGTACATATACATCCCTCCCACTGAAATTGCGATTTTTATTCTGTATCTTAGCTAGTTGCAGTTAGCAAAATCCAGGAGCATGTGACCTCAGCTCCATTTGTTTCTTGTTTGTGTGTTAGATATTTATTCCTAGATACAAATGTTCACTTTTCAACCTTCTTGGCTGCTTGGCAGGTTAGCCAGTTGGCTGACTATTACAAATTTACAAGGATGGAATTGTATTTGTTCTGCCTCTTGTTCTTTGCCATTTTATGCATAAGTAGAGTATGGGTGACTCGTGACTTGTATTTTTGTCGTAGGAATATTCAGAACCCTTACAAAACCCTGACATGCAAATCTTCACCTATAGTCCTATAGAGGTTCCTGTTTGGCTGAAGTTCCCGTTTGCATCAGTTAGGGATCGAGATTTGTCACTTGTCAGTATTTCATAATTCATATGGATATTAGGCTCATTTTTCTTCTTTCATTATTTGAAACCTTTTTCCCATCGGTCATTCTGAAAATAGCCTCTCGATTTCGAGGTAAGGCTGCGTACAGACCTCCTCATTACCAAATCATAGATGAGATTATGATAGGTTAATGTTGTTGTTGTTATTGTCGTTGTATTCTTTGAAACCCTTCTGTGAGATCGCAAGTAGGCGCTAAACTGGCATGTCAAATCAATGAAGTATATACTATGTTAGTTACTGTGCTTGCAAAGATAGATGCTTCTAGGCGACATAGAGGCACTCTCAGCTAGAAATAAAGAGCATCATCGAGCAAATACATCAACATATGCGTTAATGTGTAAGTTGTTGTTCACCTCAAATTCCCTCTCAAGCTTAATAAGTTGATTAGATTTTGCTCGCGTCGCGGAAAAGCTTTCTATTTGATTGGTTTTACATCATTATATGGTCAACTGGTTCATCACAAAAGGAGTTGAAAAAAAAAGTAAAAAAGTAACTATCTTTGGTTCTTTGCTGATGCTCGTAAAGATGTGAAAACTTGATTATCAACCTGATTTCCTAAATTTAAGCGGCTTTAGTGGGTTAACGTGTTCTTTTTCACCAAGTGTCAAACATCCAGCAAGTTGAGAATCTGTAGAACACACTGGAGAGTTTTGTGTGGTAAAAGATGATTTGCCGGCTTTTTGTATTGTACTACTATACTTAGCAAAGGGGCCATCTTTTGGTCATTAAGGGTGCAGGGTGCTAAGCAAATTGTTATTAGAGAGGTTGTGTGAATTGTGTCTTACCTTTAGCGAAAAGAAG
>ONZK01002776.1:45376-62338 GCA_900322385.1 Pharnaceum exiguum | reverse complement strand
AAATGTTAATTTGCACTTTAAACACATATCCTATTTGGTTCTATAAGTGCTTTAGTTTCTTTTTTACTTAGGGTGCTATAATACCCCGAGATAGGGAGCCTTTTGCATTCGATGTACATATTAAAAAATAAATCAAGGTTGTAAGATAAGATTGTAGCATCAGCATAGGTATATATGGTATGATCGGGGATGATTATTTACCATGCATAGATATCAACAGTAAAATGGGTGGATTTGTTTATTGAATCAAATGAGTCCACCCCCTAATTTGTTTGCCCAATGATTTCTACGTCGGGAACTTTGGTACACCGGGTGTACACGTACACCGGGTGAATATTTAAATAATAATCAAAGAACTGACTATTGACATTAAAAATGTGATTAATGATATATGTTGAAATGTTTTGGAAAAACACCCGGTGGACACATACACCGGGTGCAACTAAGAATTGGAGTTTCTACATGTATGCTTGAACTCTAAAACAAAAATAATAATAAGGTTTTAAGATAAGATCTTAGTATCAGCATAGATATCACTTGTATAATTAGGATTGATTTGTTACCATGGATATCAATGGTAAAATGGGTGGATTTGTTCACTGAGTCAAATGAGAACTACCCATTGATTTCTACATAAATATATAAATAGAAGTCTAGACTAAATAATATATCAAGTTTTCAAGATAAAGATTATAGAGTGGAACTTAAACTTTACAAATATTCCATTTGATAATTGATATAGGAAAACAATGGCTGACTTCAAGTTGAAGCTTGTACATGCAAACTTATTTGTTATTGTTGCACTCATTTTCTCGCATCAATTCATGCAAGTAGCAGCGATTGGAACTGAAGAAGGCACCCATGCTAGCCTACGAGGAGGAGGGCTCATTGGTGTTCGTCCTGCGGAAAGTGGCCCTAACCATGGAGCAGGAGATCAAGCTACTGTTATATCTGTCAACGGCCCTATACTATGCCAGAATGAGCCTAATGCAGCGGTTAAACAAGCCAATTAGAGCGATTAAAAACTGTTGTAAGTGGCCTACCTGTTATGGGGTTGGGCAAATTACAGCGTTTCCTTGTAGACCATTGTAATAGGTGACCAATTACAGCGGCTTAATAAGTTTGCAGGGTTTGGTTTTATCAAATCTATTACTCCATAAAAGCTTTGTTATGAAAGTTAGGTCATACTATTAACGCAAATTCACCCAAATCAATTAGTAGTGTTCCCTTTTTATGTTGTTGGGTTTGTCTTTCTAACTATCATCAAGACAACATTCCGTACCATCCAATACCGCTTGTCCTAGCAAATAAACAATTTATTGAGACTTTGAGGAAAAGCTTGTTGGAAGTTGAAAATCCTCGTTAAACATCTTTTCTAGGCGGTTTTTTTTAGAATGAAAGAAGGAATTAGGAGTGTCTCCTCTCGAGACAAACTCCTAATCTGTTTTATTGAAGAATTGGATATAATTCTTCAGACCATGACTGATTCCATAAACCATTAGAATTACTTGAACTACCAAAGTTTGCAAGCCATTCCGCCACTCTATTGCCTTCCCGGTAGACATATCGAATTTCGACTTTATCAATATCATTGAGTAATCGCCTGATATCCTGTAGGATGTTCCTTACTTTCAATTGAGTTATAAACTGTACTGTGGTGGATTTTAGATTGTCTCCTTTTAATTCAAGATTTCGTATAATTTCTCGTCTAGCATGTAGAATTCCCTCGCGCATTCCAAGCATTTCTGCTTTCAGGATGCTCACATTTCCCAAGAAGGATGATCTTGGTGAAATAAGACTTTCACTTGTATCCCTTATAATGAAACCACAAGCTGTAGATCTTTTCTAGATGATTGTCGTAATACCTTAATTTTTGATATTATTTAGATATATTTTTTAGGTATTTAAAATAATTTTTGGATATTTATATATTTGTTTTGATACTTGTTTTTTTTATAGATGGAATATTTATTTATAAAAGATTCTGAGTTGTTTTTGGAGCAAAAGAGATAATTGCTATTTGGAAGATTCGATTATCGAACCCATGACCTTCTTATCTCCCTATCATCGGCCACATGCTATTGTTGTCGACTGCCTAAACTGGACAGGGCTTGGGGTTAGTTTTCCCCCATTTTATTATCATTTATTTCAAATTTCCATGGTTTGTTGTTGTAGTCTGTTGCTTACTGTTTGCTACTGCCCTTAGTTGCTCTTTGTGTTGCCAGATTGTGTTGCTTGAATTGGTTGGTGACTTGGTGCTATCTTTGTTACTTGGCATTCCATCTTCTTATGGTTGCTATATAATGCCGAAATATGGTTTTGGTGATAATTAACGTTGTTTGGTACTATTGTTTTGTATGAGTTGATGTTGTTGTTGGACTGGTTTCGTTATAGCTATGGGTTTCGTGTCTTTATAGCGTTAGTGCCCTCCTGGCTCTGTTGTGTGTGTTCTACTTTATAGTTAGTTAGTTGTTCACTGTCTGAGCTATGCCCTCGATTGTCTTTGTTGTTGTTCTTGTTGTTGTTGTGAGTTGTGACCTTGAGTTAGTTGAAGTGATAGTATTGTAGTCTTAAGTGAGATGTTGAGAAATAGCTAGTTGGTTGGTTGACCAGAGAACAATAAAATGGACTAATAACGACTTGGATCGTTCTTTGGGATATCTCGTGCCATAAGTTATTAAAATTGCGTCTATCTTTCTAAGTTAATTGTAAATGAAGTTGATGTACATGGTGATGGGTTGTTTATACCCAAGATGGGTTGGTGAGATATATTGTGATTATTGCTCGTTTATCAAAGGTGAATGGTATTTGAAATGAAATGATTCTTTGGTTGCTACTAATAAGAATGGTTAAATTGTAGTAATAATTGTTATTGTTATTGACTTGAGATCGTTGGTCTTTTACTTTGGTGTGTGGATGGGTACCAAATCTTTATGGATAGGAACGGGCTATCAATAGGTGTTCGATGGCCTATGGTATCCTTATTTAGGTGCGGGCTATCTGTCGGAATTGTACTGCGCTAGACTACCACAATAAAGGCGTTGTTTCTCCCACATATCTAGACTAGAAGACTAATGACGAAGAGCAATTGACACATGTTAATTGAGATTAGTTTCTGTATTCAAATATGAGAATGACTCAGTTCTTTGGATCGTTTACAATTTGTCTTTTGGGCTTAGTGTTGAATGATGTGACTAATGTTTCTTCTATAATGGTATTACTATATGTTAAATGAGATGGAGTGTTTGATTACGGTTGCCGGCTTTCTGCTGACAAGTGGTATTTTCTCTTTATCCTTCCTTCTCACTTGAACCTGTGACGACCTATTAGAAACCACTTTTAATGGCGAGGATAATTGTGGTTGCATGTCTTAGATTGTTGATGTGAGTGACAGGAAGGAAGAGTGTTAGAGTGTTCATCGTTAATCGTGTATATAGGCTTACACTTATTTATAAGAAATAAGTGTATCAGTAATATCCCTAGTTTTATATTTTGTATTTTTCTTCCGCTGGATTTGACATTTTTACTATTCACAATTTTTTGAATATTGAAATTTTCCAGCTCATAATGTAGTATGTTTATGTTATTTTATTGTACAAGATCGGGGGTGTTACTATAGGCAAAGTACTTCGATTCAATGTCAAAACTCCTTCTATGATACCATGGAAAGCTCTATATATCAATTTTTCCTCACACCATCTCTAATCCACACCGAGGAAAATTTGCAAGATTGCAACAATTAGTGTCATTGTCACCACTACAATTGCATTTTCATCATGCTACTCCCCCAGCCCCGAAAATATTTTGACAGGTACTTTCCACACATATTTTTAGGTAGTAGAATTGTATGTCGGAGACCTCTCCAAGAAAACTATATAATCCACACAAAAGCTTCCCAAAATAATAAAGTAAATAAATTTATGGGGCACCCAAAATAAGAAGTGTAAAAACCTTTTAAATGGAGGTATCACAACTAGAGGAAATTGTTAAAATGGGTGGATTTTTCCTATCAGGATGGATATCAATGGTAAGAATGGGTTGGTTTTTTCAAGGAGTCAAATGGGCTAAGCCTACTAAATTAATTGCACATAGATTTCTACATAGGACTAAATCCACACCATCAAAAAATTACATTTGATTACACATAGCATGAACAAAGATATTAATGGTAAAAATGGGAGGGTGAAGTTTTTGTTGGGAGGTTTTATGCCACCTTTTTTGCCAGCTTACTAGATATTAATGTAGGTAGATATTAATGGTAAACCTGGGTGGATTTTTTCACATCAGCATAGATATCGACATTAAAAGTGGGGTTGAGTTTTTAGCACAGATAACAATGAATAGAGTCAAATGAGTATAGATCACTAACTTGTTGCCAATAATTTCTACATGTATATAAATACTTGAACTCTAAACAATTTTAGTATTAAGGTTTCAAGATAAGATTCCAAAGTAGAACTAAAACATTGCAAAAGATCCTAATAGTAATTGTTTTAGGAAAACAATGGCTGATTTCAACTTGAAGCTTATACATGCACATGTATATGTTATTGTTGCACTCATTTTCTCACTACAAGTCATGCAAGTACTAGCAATTGGAATGGCACAAGGCGGACCTAGTTCGGAATTGGGAGGTAAATCTGGTGTTCACTTCGTAAATGGTGTCCCTAGCCTCCGAGGGGGAGGGTTCATACCTATTGCACAAAGTGGGCCTAGCCCTCGAGGGGGAGGTCACCTTAGTGTTCAATCTGTCAGAGGCCCTATATTATGTCAAAACCAGCCTACTGCAGCAGTTAAACGAGCCAATAAAAGTGATTAAAAATTGTTCTAATGGCCCACCTTTGATAGGATTAGGCCAAGGGGTTCCTTTTAAACCATTGTAACAGGTGACCTATTACAGCAGCTTAATTAATAAGTTGTGTTTAATTCTATCATATCTATTAAAAGCTTTGTTATGAAAGTCCAGTCATGCTACTAACACAAATCCGCCCAAATCAATTAGTCTTCCTGTTTTTTTAGTTGTTGTTGTGTTGGGTTGGGTTGGTCCAATACAACGTTGTTTAATGCCGCTAGTCCTAGGAAAGAAATAATTTCTTGAAACTTTGACGTAAAATTTGTTTAAAGTTGAAATCCTCTTATAACATCTTTTCTAGACGTTATTCAATATAGGCAAAGTGCTTCAATGTCAAATTTACAAGTTTGCAACAATCAATGAATGTGCTAACCTTCTTTTTTTTTTTCAGGCATAGGACAAAAAATTCAAGCATGCAATGTGCACCACTTGTTTTATCTGTGCTAACAGACGTCATTATCCGTCACGACGGATATGAGAATTTTTAATATCCGTGACGACAATTTTTAATATTTGTGATGACATACTTTATTATCCGTCACGACGGATTGGAAAACCTGTGGTGACAGATAGGAGGTTAGGGCGGTAAAGAGGATGGGAGGGTATGGTAGGACGGTGGAAGGGTAGTCGAGAGTCGGTCCGAGAGGGGATGGGAGAGAGGGGAGTCCGCCCAAGGTATCGGCCCGAGAAGGGATGGGGGATAGGACCGAGTATTGTTTTTCTTAAGAAAAATGAAAAAAAAGAAGAAGATGAGTGGTCCACAATGCATGCCTGCATTTTGTGTGGTATGCCTGAAAAAAAAAGAAAAGATTAGCACAAAGATTATTGCAACAATTAGTGTCATTGTCCTTGATAGCATGGAAAGCTCAGTATATTCAATTTATCCTCACATGGTTCTAAAAATAAGTTTATCCACACACTATCTTTAATCCAAACCCAAGCCAAACTTACAAGTCTACAACAATTAGTGTCATTGTCACCACTACAATTGTGATTCATCGATCAATACTTGCATATCGCTCTCTCTATACCCAAAAAGGTTTTGACAGTTACTGTTTGCACATATACTATTAGGTAATGGAGTTGTGTGGTTTATATTTTTCCGTAATAAAGAATTAAGGAATGATATAAGCCACACCAAGGCTTCCCAAGATAGTAGCGTAATAAAAAACACACTTGAATAGTTGAAATACAACGTGAAAAGAACTTTTAAGACGAACAAGAAGTCAAACTTGCGGGAAAACTACGGTGAATAAATCATGAAGAATGGTGCTTGGTGTCTCATGACTAAAAACCCATGAAAATAAAGCAGCTTTGAACAGATTTTCAAGTATACTTTTCTCGCCTTACAAAACAAATTATGTCCATTGCCAATTCTTCCTCTCTAAATATGATACACGTATGAATTGAAGAGTTCTTTTCCTAGAAAGAATTAATAGATCAAAAACATTGTCATTGGTATTTAAGTACTGTAACTAAAATTCCTTACCAAAATCATACTAAAAGTATGTTGAATTGTACTAAAAAGTTGGGGAAATAAGTTCTTGAGAATGAGAACTTAACCGATTTAAACTAAATGATAACAACAAATACTTTAATTCAGACCCACAACACACTCCAATTCTCCAAACTCCAAAGTGGAAATTGTATCCGAAGTCGCCATATTACTGCCTAAACACTCATGAACTCCAAACCATTGTGGACATTGTAACATTTATAAAGTAGATGATCTAGATGGTGGTGATAATATGTATATGGTAACATCAATGCTCGGGACAAGATAGGAGCTTGCACGGTTGGCATATTCTAGTCGATCTTGTTCATGCCTTACGCCCTTAGGTCTTTAAGTCTCAACCAGTGATTGTGGAATCATTATGTCCACGTCCTTTTGTCAATGATCGAGTTAAGTTATACGAGTACAGTATTGCACTAAATAGCTGTACTATTGTATGTGCTATTCTATGTGCTGGATAATTGGAGAGCATGTGAATCAGTGAGTGGAAGAACATCTACATATGCTGCTATGCTAGCCTTGCTGCCCTTGCATCAGTTTGTTTTACTTTAATTTCTCTTTGCTTTTTTACTTCTACATGGTAAGAGGCCCCACTTAGGGATTTCCCATCTCAGGTTTGTGAGTTTGTCCCATGGGCTAGAGCTTTAAGCAGCACTTGAAAAGGAGGAGAAGCGGGAAATAATCCTCCCTCCAATTGTCCTTAATGGAATTCGAACTTGGGTAGTGTTCTATGTAGAAGCCAAGTTCAACTCCACGATACTAAGGTGCCTTGAGTTTTGCTCTCCCTTTGGTGACTTTTGAGTATAATAAGTTCATTATTTATTTTCATCAAGTTTATAATTTGTAAGAAATCATTAGTAATAATTGACAGAATCTACGAGTGGCAACAGTGCACCGCTAGTACGGCTTATATATAAGAATTATAAGATTAACATGCAGTCCAATTTTTTCTAGATAGCGGCCCTGTTTGGCAGACAATCTGCTATCTGCTGTTTTAGCATATCTTGTCTTTTTTTGTCTCACAATAATCTGCTATTGAATCTGCTATTTGTAATTTTTGTCTTCTTCTCTCTTACATCAATCTGCTAACTGCTAACTGCTATCTGCTTCTGCTATTGCTAATTTCCCAAACAGGACCAGCATGACAAAACGAAGGTTAATGTTGTTTATTGTTGTTAACAACATCGTAACTAGACAAATAATCAGAGATTTAAGACTTGCTTTGTCATGGATTCAGTAAAGATACACGTTTTGTGCAGCATTATTTGACGCTTGCAACACAATATGTACGGTGGAAACTGGACAGGTGTACGTTGATATTGAGCAACGATCTGTTGACTGTTGTAGGCCTTGTAGCCCCGTAGGCGATTTAAGGTTTGGTGAAGTGTACGTTGCGATTGACAATGTTGTCAATAGCCTAGCCCATTGATGTTGTCTTATAACTGTCATGAACTTATATGCATTTATCTTCTTTAAGCCACACATTGACATAATGACATTCAACAATCAACAATTTGATGCTAACTCTGCACCCACCATACAGCGAAAATGGACTAGTTTTGTGCATGTAAATTGTAAGGTAATCGTATGGAGTAGTAGCTTCTTTACGTGGTAATTTCTTTCTAATAGATCCGCTCATACAATCTTTAGTTATTGCAGTTCCCACTTGAATGGCTAATCTAAATAAATCCATTTTATTGGAAAGGTTTGAACCATGTATTCATGACTAGTCGTATATTATTACCAACGATTCAACGAACAAAAATCGAGAGATTTAGGATATTCCTCATGCCTTGCGAAAGCATATGCCTTTGGAAATCAAAGACAAAAGGTGTACAAAAATTCTCGCCATTAGGATCTTCTCTTACAACTATTTGTCACCGCAAATGGGCATCAAATGCCAAGTACTTTTCAAACGTAATACGAGTAATTATTCGCGTAGACCAAACAGAATTTATGACACATTATAATTAATAGTTTCCGAGACATTATTATTTATGAAAACTTTATCAACACTGGGCTTTTATAAAACTATATAGTGCGACCTTCTAATAATATTTATAAATAATTATAAATAGATATCGATTTCACAATTTTCTTACAATTAAAAGAAAACGAGCTAAACTAAAGCTCCAGTGAGTAAAATGAACTGAACTAAAATAATTTTCTACAAATTATATAGAACATGCCTTATAGTTAGTCATGAATCATAATAATCAATCAATACGTCAAAGCTACATTTAAATATGACTGCCTCATTTAACTCACTTTCCGATAGTGGAACTCCACCTTACACAATTTACTAACTTAATACTATCACAAGGCACCAAAAAATTGTTAACAAGCCAAAAATGTGCTTGTTAAAAAACCAAAAAATTGCCTGATAAAGAAGGCTGATTTAGTCCTTCCACCCAAGCACCTCTATTCATGGTTTCTTTATCAACTATACAACTCTTTTTATTATCCTCACATGTTTTATTTTCACTATTCCCACTAATATTTTTATTCACATCCTCCTTTTTAAATATTCCATGGACAATTGACTCCACATCCTTTATTCCACCAATGCTGTCCACCACATTTGGTCGAACAGGAATATAAGGAGGCCTTGGTAGCCGTACGATCAAGTCCCAATCTACCCCTTTGAAGAAATCATGGCCCTTGATTTCCTCTAATGTGATTCTCTTCTTAGGATCTTTTTCCAACAATTTCCTAATCAAATCCCTCAACGGCGTCGTCTCACCAACTAGCTCAGGCTCCTTGGTCAATATTCTATAAAATGTTTCCTTCCTATTTTGCCCCTTGAAAGGTGTTTTACCATATAGCATTTCATACAAAACGGCACCGTAGCACCACCAATCTACCGCGAAATCGTGACCGTTACCTAGGATGATCTCTGGTGCCACGTACTCCTCCGTACCAACGAACGAGTTGGACTTCCCCACTGAGTCTGACTCGGTTGACTCGTCCACTGAGTTGACCGAGTCAACGTCATCTTCGGGTGAAATTCCCGATTTACAAAAGGGCAATAGTATCCGCTTGTGGGTTTTCTTTTGCCCAAAGGATGGTTTCTTCGTGAGTTCATAACTCGGTCGTGAGTGTACTGTCACGGGCGATTTTGGGACGAGTTTTGTAGACAGGTCGAAATCCACTAACATTAAGTGCCCATTTTCTTGAATTAACACATTTTCTGGCTTCAAGTCTCTGTAGACAATCCCTTTGTTGTGCAAATACTCCAATGCCAAAACCATTTCACACCCATAAAATCTGAAAAGTCATATTGAATAATCGAATTAACATTGATCGAGTCCAAACAATTTGACTTGAATAAAATAAGTGCATGAAAGATATTGCTCCTATAGATCAGAATATTTTTCAGCCAAGTGCATGTATTGGATATTTAAAGTTTATGGACCATTCTTTACAACTTCAATTCATTTTTTCGCAGATTCGTTTGTAACTTACGACACAAGAAGGTTTGATTTCCGATATCCAATTCGTAATTATTAGTTTATCACCGTAAAATTATAATATTGATATATAGGGATTTGATAATCCAAATAATTAAACAAAACGTTCGGTTTTTAATATTCATTTCTAAAGACATGCCCTCAATTACAATTTGCAAATGCATTATAAACATCAAAAATAAAACAAAACAATTGTGTGAAAACAGTTTAAAATCAACGGAGCATAGTCTAACATCACTTATATACTTATTATTATAGTACGGTGCATCCACAAAAGCTCTCAATCTCGCATAGTCGCATCCATGACGAATTACAAAGAGTCTCGACAATGCACGTTAAAGCCTTAAATTTACACAACATTGTCTAACAAAACAAAAGTACGGCTAATAATAATGCACATATGCGAAAGGAAAAACTAACCTGATAACATCATCAGAAAACATCTTCTCAACCTGTTGTTTCCTCAAAGAATTAAGATTACCACCAGGACAATAATCAATAGCATACCCAATAATCTCTTCAGTTTCAATAACCCCATTAAGCCTAGGCAAAAGCGGATGATCAAGCTCTCGTAAAACTTGCACCTCAAAGCTAACCCTACTATTGCTTTCTTTTCCTTCTCCCCTACATTTAATTGCAGATTTCAACACAACTTTCAACGCATAATCTTCTTGATCACATTCACATAAATGATAATCTTGCATTTGAACGTGAAACACCACCCCTTTAGCTCCCCTCCCTAATGGGGATATAAATTTCATTTCATTTATATCCAAAGTTTGGACCTTTCTTTGGTTTTGTTCTTCTTGTTCATTCTCTTTCATTTTGTGGGGGGGAACAAAACTAAAGAGTTGAACAAGTGTTGTGTTCTTTTGTCTTTTAAAAAGGGTGTTATGTTATGTTATGTTGTTATGTTATTGCCGTGGTGAGGAAGTTTGTGATGGTACCAAGACAGAGGGAATTTGTTGGTAGAAAGAAAAGGGTTGATGATGATGCTAGCCTATACGTAATTTTGATTCTCTGGCTTTGGTTTCTAGAAGCCGTGAAATAGGGGTTGTTATTATAATAATGGTTCTGTTAATGAATCAATATTTGATTACTTTGTTTAGGGGGACAAGTTCTCTTCCCTATTAGCTGGGGAAAAGGGTTAAAATCGGTAGTGTCATACAAGGCTTGGAAAAGCTGTTGCCTCTAACGAGTGTAGGACACTTTAGTTGAATATTTTTTTGACTTGTTTCGACTTTCAATATTGTAGTTTGAACGTTAGATTTTTAGAAATTTAGAATCGTGGATGTACATCAGTCGGTCAGTCCACATGCGGATGTTTCTAACATTTACTCAATATAAAAAAAAACAAAGAAATAAAGAAAGAAAAAAGGCATGATAAATCGATCGACATGGAGTAAGATGTACAAATTTGGAGATCATATTGGAAGTGCTAGATTTCAAAATCTAAGAAATGTTCTTAATGTTACGTTGTCAATAATAGAAGTTCAAAATGTACCAACAAAATGTAATCCAAGCAGTACAATATTTTTGCCTAATGGTATGCATTATTTTCCCAAATCATGGTCAAAGTTTTAAACAAGGACAAAAAAATCAAATTGTAAAGATTTTTTGGGACAAAGGTAGTAGCATATCTAATTGCAACCTTACCAAGTAAAAAGAAGAATTTGTTGAGTGAGTATCTCGCACTGTATATCCACTTTGTTTTTCTATCTTATTTTAGGTCAAACTCTTCAAAAAAAGATGAATGCTCAAAATATTTAAATATCTACTAACAAAAAATGGTATACGTTGTAAATTACACCGGCATGTATAATAAAATTTGCCCTGTTGAGCTCTGAATTCATAGTTGACATATGCATTGTAAATTTGTAATGGATGAAACTCCAACTTTTTGGTTTGCAGTTCACGAGCTTTCATTAACCCATTTAAGCCAAATATTAATCATCGCTCGTGGTTTGTCGTGGTACTTGGTTTGAGGAAATTTTACGCATGATGGAAATATAACAAATTACCTTCCATACATGTTTTTTTATCAGTCCTTGAGTCCTTCTGCACAAGAGGAAAAAAAGAAGGAACAGAGAAAAGGTGAAACAAAAGTCATGGACGTCGGCTCAATCCAGTCATCTCTCAATAGTAATGTGGGAAGCTGAGGACAGGCAATTGAAGTTTGAAGCTAATAATAATGTGAACTCCTGACCCATTGGTCCAGACTCCAGAAAAGGGGATGCAAATATGTGATGTACTGTTGGGCCAGTACTAAGGAGAATATAAATCTGGGTGGTCAGTTGATGAGCAATGATAGACTCGGGCCATGCTTTTGAAAAGAAAAAACAGGAAGAACCTGGGCCAGTCCCCCCAATTGGACCTTAGTTGTATGGATACAAATGCACATTGCACAATGCACTTCTATTCCGCGGCATCGTATATTCGTATGTTTACAAATTCACATAATCACATCCTTGGGTTTTTTACTTTTTTAAACATCGGGCACAAATGCACAATGGTAATGTACTAATGTACACGTCTTGTAAAGAAACAATGCTTGTGTTAATCACTAAGTCTGTGTTTTATTCAACTTTAATATTATAGTTTAACACTTCAACCCGTGTTTTGTTCAAAGTTTTAAAGTTTAGTTCTTTTTAATTTAGGATTTTTTTAGTTTAGTTTTCTTTTAATTAGTTTAATCATTTTGTATTACTCATTGTTTCGGTCACAACCCGCACCCGGAATAGGGGTAGGTCGGACTGAAACGCGCACCAGAATATGGGTAGGTCGGACTGAAACATGATTATTAATGAATAAAAAAAGGAATACTTACATCGTACACCCGGTGTACCTTGCTCCGTACACCCTCTTTGTTTATTTCTCTTGTTTTAGTGACTTTGTTTTAATAGTTAGTAACTCCGTCTCAAATATTGAATGGGTGCACATATTTTTTTTTTTTACAATGTCCAATAAAATAAGCTCTTTGTTTATTTCACTAACAAGTCTCTCTCTATCGGAACTTATTAGAAAATATATGAAACTGAGTTATTAATGATTAAAAAAATTGATTATCGACGCTATTTGGTTTAGAAGTTCAAGTTAAGACATATGCCGATTAGAAGACCTCTTCAAAAACAAAAAAATAGTAGAGCCAAATTCACTTTCATAGAGTCTATATATACTCAGTATTGACCTTGTTAAAACCGGATATAAACAATAACAATACAGAAAACAAGGATATTGTTTCCAGCTTTCGTCAACGAGACAAACAAAACAATCACCTTAATTTCGAAATTGACAATCATCATCATACTACTATAAACCCAAGTGGATTTACAATTAATTTAATCTCTCCGTGAATCCTAAGCTCCAATATTCGTACGTACATGTAATCATGTATGGTGGAGGTAACAGTAACACTGGTGGTGGTTGTTCTTTCTTAAAGTGGATAATATAAGCAACACCCACGTCAGCAGACAAAGCGACAGGGACCTACAATTATAGTACTTGTACTTTCACCAAACAAACAAACAAACATCAAACCCACAGTTTATAGCCACCCGACCGCACCCTCTATCCCTCTCTCTCTCCTCTCCTCACCTTTCTTTCTTTCTTTCTATTTGACTTTGTTCATACAATGATGACATAAAAATTGTTGGGTGACCAAGCTAAGGAAAGTTGGTTTAAATTAGTTTAGATTATAGAAAAAAGAAAACCCAGAAAGGATTTTTGTTATGGAGGCTTATCAAAGGCGTTTAGCTGTTTTATGCTCTCATTTTCAACAACAACCCTCTTGTCAAAATAATAATAATGAGAGTTTGGTTTCTGCAAATTGTTCTTCTAATGGTAATGATAAGAATGATGGTTCGAGTTTGAGAGATGATCATTGTGTTTTTTGTCGGATTATTCTTGGCCAATCTCCTGCTTTCAAGGTTCAATCTTTTCTTTCTTATGATCATTTTTTTTTTATGCTTTATGTTTCTTGTGGTTGGTTGGTGTTTTTAATGAATTGGTACTTTGTTTTTGACAGCATGGTATTGTACTTGTATTCATTAGTGCTGGATAGTGGATAGGATAATGTTTAATGGTTTTTAATATCATGGTTGCATTTAATGACTGGTCAGAGATACAAAGACAATGACCTGAGCTTTTTTTCTCTTTTTTTTGTGTGTTTTTTTGGTTATTTTTGGTTGTGGGGTGGAAGGAATTGGTAGAAGCAAGAAGTATTGGCATAAAGTTCAAAACTTTTGAGTTTATGTGTAACTAATGTGGCTTTCACTTGAGTGTAGTGACTATTGGTGGAAGTTATTTGATAATATCATGGTTGGTTGCTTGGTTATGGTTGGTTGCTTGGTTGTATGTGGTGAGTGGTGATCACATTGGTTTATAGACAGCAATAGGTTTACTGTAAATAAGATTTTTACTTGAAGAAACCATTGTAAGAAGTACACATCCTTTTCAATTAGAATTACAATTTAGTGCACTGTATTTGCTCTTACATCTAAGCAAATAGCCTGAGTGCCAAAGATGGGATTTTGGGGGGTGGCAGGGGGGCGAGCCTTCGTTGAGGAAACGGTGGTTTGATACTGAATAGCCACCACTTTTGTGGAAATTCTCACAGGGATTTATAGGTTTTGGATGCTGAGGAGGCCTAATCATGTGCTGCATCAGTGTTACTGTTCTATCAAAGTAACCTGACCTTTCTTTGTTTGTTGAGATTAACCAGTGTTTCTCTAATTCTGCAAATTGAGTAGATAATCGGTGGTGATATCACATCTGCTGGGGTTTTTGGGTGGGGGCTATTGGTGGTGATACTGGTTTTGGCTTGTATAGCAAGGCAGTGGATCAAGGATAGACACATTGGTTGCTAGTTTTACTGATTAGACGAACGCGATCATTTAGTGTCTAATTAGGGTTACTGCTTTTAAGTGATTGCTCATATAATATTCTGCTTCTACATCTTGCTCCATATGTGTTTTTTCTCTATTTGGTTTATACAATATGATCTGATTGTTTGTTATACTGTTACCACAGCTTTATGAGGATGATACATGTTTATGCATATTGGATACAAGTCCTCTCAGTCATGGGTAAGGTACCATCAACTTGTGCTGCTGTAAATCTTGGGAACTTGTGTAAAAGACTCCTCTATCACTGTTAGTTATTGACTGTCTTTTCAATGCTTCAAATGACAGGCACTCTCTTGTCATTCCAAAACTTCATTATCGTTCTTTGGACGTGACTCCTCCTCATGTGAGTAGCTCTTATAATATGTTTTTGGGATGAGTTTGTCTGACTATTGCTATAATGTAGTATGTATTGTTGGACCTATGTCAATTCTGCTTCAATGAGGCCATGTCCATGCAAGACTTGACATAATCATATATTGAAGTTGAATTCTGGTTATTTGATGAATTTGCACCGCTGGAATAGTCTAAATTCTGTAGCTACTGCCAGCATGTGTGCGTAGAATGAAGTGTCGGAAGAATCATGTTACTAAAGTAACAATTGGGTTATGATAGAATCATGGTGCCGGGCCATTGGACATTGTGGCTTGAGGCACCCTAACTATTTTCATGCCAGGCTGGGTCCAAGTTGATCAAATATATAGTTCATAAAGCCTAACTCTTTTGAACTAGCCTGGCTGTCAAGAAAGTCTGTACTCAGGTTAACGCTTCTCCTCTCAAATGCACTTGATCATTCCTTGGAGGCCAGCTCTAGTAGATGGTTGGATTAGATCACTTAAGGAAGCCAGATTGTGGTGTTGTTTTCTTCTGTTTGACCGACCCTGATGACATTGGGGTTGGATTTTTGGATTAGCTAGTAATTACATCAGTTGTCAGTTTGAAATACTCTCTGTTACCTTCCCTGATGTGTTAGGCTCTATTTGTTAGTTTTAGTCTGCTAGAAAAATGTCAGACATATCAAGTTGACTGCGGATATGGTATTGTGATCATTTATGTTGCCATTGAACATGACAAGGCAATCTTTAAGCATGCAGTAAACTTCTGCTTGAACTTTTCTGCCACTAGCAACTGTTTCAGTGTCTATTTACCAGTTTAACATGTAATTATTCGTTGAGTGGAATGCCAAGGGTTTGTATTGGTTTGTTTATCGAAGCTGTCCAATGATGTATTTGTACTTTTAGGTCATGGTGGCACATTGAAGAAGTAAGGTTGTGCTTTTATAGGCCCGAACTTCTATTCCTTAAAGTAATTGGACTTGAGTCCTTCAAACATGTTCAGTAGGACTACTCTGTGACTGATAATTTTCTTTGTTTTTTGAAGTTACTGATAAGTTAGGTTGGATGGCAAAGATGAAGTATTATTTGTCTGAAATGACCATCTTATGTGCTGTGAACATTTAACATTGTGTTCATCAATAGAAAATATGAAAATCAATCTCTTGCTTGCCTGCAGGTGATAGCTTCCATGTGTTCTAAAATACCATTTATAAGCAACGCGATAAGGAAAGCAACAGGTTGCGGTGAGTCCTAGTACTCGTTTTTGATTTTCTGGTGTTCATTCTGTTGTAATTGTGTTATTTTGGTTCTCTCATTTTGGGAATAGCATGTTGTATTGGCCAAATGTTCTCATCAATTCATCATCGCATAAGCATTTGAATTCTGAAGACCTTAGAGGTTTATAAAATACTTGCTTGGGGCTCTCTTTTGGCACAAAAACCCGACCTTACTGGTTGATGAGTTACTTTTAATCGGAGGCTTGGCATGAACCATGAGGGCTTTGTTTCTTTGGCCTCCCTCTCTAACTAGAGTGACGCTCTCCTACTATTGGTGTACACGAAAGAATCCATGTTTTGAGCTCTGTGTAGGCACTGTGCTTCACTGACTATTGGGGTTGGGTTATTACTTATTAGCAATACAGTGTTTCCTATAGCGAGTATCCGAATGGCTGAATTAGGTTAAGTTAGCTTATAATGGGAACATCCGAACATGTTATGCATTTATCTTTTTTCTGTTCCTTACATGAAGAAGTCATAAGATATTTTTGTGCTCCTCTGACATGAAGAAATCTAAGATGTGCAGATTCATTCAACCTGCTGGTAAACAATGGCAAGGCTGCGGGCCAGGTTATATATCATGTAAGTGACATGCACTTGACCCGACCCCCCCC
>ONZK01002776.1:18204-36654 GCA_900322385.1 Pharnaceum exiguum | reverse complement strand
CTAGACATATTCAGAGATCCTGTCATTACACCAAGTGGTTTCACATATGAGAGGGCCGTAATCCTCGACCATATCCAGAAGGTAAGCTCGGTTTGCTTTAACTGATTTTTTTTTTTTTGCAGAAGTCTACATTTTACTGATTAGACTGTACTCGTTAATATGTCAGTCGCTACACTGTTTTATTATATATATTTAAATTTAACCTCGATTTTAGATGTGTGTGTATGTGTGTTCAAATTAAAATTGCCAGGTTCCTATTCAGTTCAATGTCCTAGTTAGTACAAAGAACAATATAGTTGTGTGTGCCTTCTTAAAAAATTATAACAAAAACTTGAAGGAAATTTAGTGTGGGCTCACTTTTTTTCCTGCTTTTTGTTTAAATGTCTAGTATGGCTGTACATGTTGATGACAGATATCTTCATTGATATTCAGGTTGGGAAGTTTGATCCAATTACGCGTGAGCCTCTCGAAAAATCTCAGTTGGTACCAAATTTGGCTTTAAAGGAAGCAGTTCGATCATATTTAAAGACACATGGGTGGGCTTACAGGTTGGAATAGCAAGAGTTTAGTTAGGTTGGTATTTACTGATTGCTGCTCTTAGCCATTAACCAAGTTCTAAATACAAAGTTAGCTCAAGGTACATTTGTGCATGCATCTGTGATATAATGCGCGGCGTCCATTTGAATTTGGACCAGTGACATTGCTACTATTTTGTAAAATATGATCCGATGCGCTGTGTCCTTGTTACTTTGGAGAGGTCATTCTATCTTTGTATATGTACAGTTACACACAGTGAGAGATGAAGTAGTATGCTTGTAGTCTTGTACAGCCTATGAAGCTTTGTGGTTCAGATAGAGAAATTCTTCCTTTGAACCGTTGGATCTGATCATAGATGTCATATATCTGTTCTTTGTTTCTCTTGCTAACCTTTTCATTAGCATGTTCACTGCTGATTTGCAATGTGGGGAAATTAACATGAGCAATAAAGGAGGGGTGAACAATATTTGTTGGCACTCTTTCGAACCGAGTTTTTCAATTTTTAACAAAGAAATATTCTTTCACGGTATTTGACCGGGTGAGGTGCATATCGTTCGTACTTTTTTTTTGTTTTACTGTTCTCGTGGATCGTATGGTTTCACTGAATCACTGCTATGAAATTATAGCAGTTTCATAATGTATACTTGATCATGAAATCATGTCTTTAATAACAGAGCAGAAATCATTTGTAACAAGCAGTTTCATATTTACAGTCTCAGTATGTACAATATGATTATCTGACATTGCTGGTCACTCATTGAATCGGAGACCTTAAGCCTTCTTGGGAAGACAGTGAAGGTAGCTGGCGCTTGGGATATAAGCAACTCATAGAAAAGTTTATCTTGGTGCTGAGGCCAACTGCAAGTGAGAATATCCTTGATTTATACTTGAGGACAACATACAGAAGTAGCCTGTAGGAAAATGATAAGGAGATGACCACGAACAAGTCCAACCACTTTGAGCGGTACATATGGTTGCCAATCAATATTTTGAGTAGCTTTTGTCCTGACATCTTTTCCTCTCCAGGTAGTATAGGCATAAACTCGTTTCCTAGCAAATCATTCTTGTGTTGTCCCTGCAAAAAGAGAGAAAGGAGATACATATCTCTGACACTTGAGACTTCGAATAATGGCGATCAATTAGGCTTGTTTCACTTGTAGCAATCCCTTAAGAGAAAGAAGATGCATATCTCTGACACTTGAGAGTTCGAATAATGAAGCTTGATCATGTTATTATATATCATGAAGCACCTGCATATATATATCAGACAGTGATTTTTACCTCCATCGCCCATGAAATGAAGGTGATGTAAGACATTGGGTAGCGCCAAAATATTCGGGGTATGTCTGAAAGTGGTCTTAAGTAGGCAGACGACATGATCAATAATATCTGCAACACAGAAGCTCAACTTTAGTGCTGCTAGTTTCAGCGAGGTAAGAACGAAGGAAAGACAGAGAACATTACTTACACTGAAACAGCTTGCCCATCCTGTTGCAATTAAAGGGTCAGGAACCATTGCTGCAATGGACATCATACAACTCTCCAGAAGAGTAACGGTTCCAAAAAGGTTAAGCACAGTAAAGGCGTAAGAGGTGAAATCATGTTGAAATTTCATTGTGAAGAATAGTATGGTTGCTGAGATGATTGAAGTAGCTACCAAGAAGGGCAATGATGATATTAAGTTGGAAAGTACAAATACTTCTGCGCTGTAGTTTGTGTTTCTTCGTTCATGATAGTACACCTGCCAAGGAGCAACATCATGAGGTTGTTTGCGAGGGATGTCAATGAGAAATTGAATCATTTGATATACTGAAATGAGACATGAGACCTTCAATTCTTCTGTGAAAAATGAGATGCCTCCGACAGCTAAGATGGTCATGAAACCGAAGACTAGTTTGTTGCAAGCTGGTCCACTTAGGATGGACCAATGGGTGTGGCCGTCCTGGTAGCATATGTTTCCTAGTCCTATTGATATGCTGATGTAGGCTGCCATCCTCAACCAATAGTATCCTATGTCCCTTGTCATGTTTCTGAACTACCGATGTGTCAGTGTTTGGAACTGTTTCCTGCTGCTAGGTCTGTCATCTTTTGTGTTTGATTCTCTGACCATTTGTTCCATCACAGTAGCCTGAAGTGGATTGAGAAGTGTCAAATTCAGATGATAACTCCGAGTGAGAATTGTCTTTTTTCTGCTTTAAAATTGCAGTCATATGTATGTTGATACAGTGGTAGTCTTCATTTTGTACTAGTGATCACAGAGTAGTGACTCCGATCACAATTCCCCGAAAGGGGACCAGAAGCACACTGCATACGAGATCAACTGCGGTAAAGTTGCTTACTTTCTATCGCAGAGACGAACAAAGTGAGTTACCTGAAGTGATGATTGTCTGAGCTTCTGCTTCAGTCTTGAATAGTACTCAGAGCGACCGAAATTCTCTACTAGCACGCTTCTGGTTTCTGTGGCTGTGAGATACATCTGAGAATTTGAACAACTTGGAAAACTCTATTGACAACAGAAAGTTGGTCAAATTTTGTTGTGGTACTGAAACTTAAGCGTAGAAATACTGTAAGGTACAAAATTGGTATACCATGATGTTCTTCGTTGCTGCTTCTTTAGGAATTATGATGTCGAAGTCGGAGTTGATACATTGGAGAAAGTGGTCGCTCGGGCTCATTCTTGTTGGACATGGGAATCCAGAATCAGCAAAAAACTGCATCTCATTAAGCCATCAAATTAAATGAAACCACTGTGGGAGATTGAGTGACCCTCATCTACATACCAGCAATGTCTCAACAGGCAAGCATATGGAATTCAAGACTATTTAAAGTAGCAAGAGGACAAGTGGACAACTAGATCAACTCTGGCTATCTCATAGTATCTTCTTAGTTATATTGGTTTAAGAAATTCAAAGAAGTTGTCTGTTGGAAGTCCATCAAAATACTGATTAACAACCATGTAAGATCAAGAAGAAATCTACTTCTATAAATTCCCATTTACCTGAACAGCTGAATCCAATTCTCCTAGAAAGATAGCCTCCCCACATGAGAGAAGCAGCAAGTGATCAAACAAGTCGAAAATGTCGCTGTTTGGTTGGTGAATTGATAGAACTACTATGTTGCCATCATCTGCAATTTTTCGGAGCGTCTGAACAACAAAGAAGGCTGCTGCAGTATCTAGACCTGAAGTTGGTTCATCCAGAAGCAGCAACTGGGGATGCACCAACAGCTCCAGGCCTATGTTGAGCCTCTTTTTCTCCCCAGTGCTTAAGCCTCTCAAATGCCAATTTCCAATCTTAGTGTCAGCACAATCTTGTAGACCCATGTCCATAATTGTGTCATCTACCAGTTCATTGACCGCATCTTTGTTCATTCTTGCTGAAAGCTTTAGATGAGCTGCATATGTGAGTGTTTCTCTGACTGTGAGAACTCCAATATAGATGTCTTCCTGAGGAACGTAGGACTGCAACATGGGGGAAAACACAATAATTTTTATGAGATGTGCTAAGTATCAATGTTGGAGCATATATCATTCACATTTGACATCTGTTTGGAGATCATATATACAATTTAAAAGCTATCCCAAGCTACAAAAAAAAGCATATATGTCTGGGGTACTTGCCGCAGTTTTCGGAGTTGGTCGTCTCCCATACAGTGAAACATTTCCAGTCATCGCTAGCTTACCTGATAATCTCCCTAACAACAGAAAGAAAATACAAAGGTAATCAGTAACTTCTTTTATTTTTCACTTTGTTTTCATCTTATAATTAGCTGTGTTTTTGAACTAGTAGTTCAAATGTTGTAGTTAGTTCCAAGCAACAATAGACTTCTTGACGCCTTAAACATGGAATTAATTTATCACAATCGAAACTATATGCTCTAAGTTCTGGAAACAGTCAACCGATTTTCGGGATAAGGCTGCTTACATCAGACCTTCTCAATACCCCATCAGAGATGGGATTCAACTGAGTTGTTGTTGTTGAAACTATATACTTCAAGTAACATATTTGTACTCGTGAGCCCTTCTACTACACACTACTACAGTCCACGAAAAATAGTATATCATTGCTCTACCAAACACTTACCAAGACACCAAAACTCACACATATATACACTTAAAGCACACTATATATATCACTCCAATCATACATCGAAGCACGCACGCATTAAGGGACGACGAATAAGAGAAAGAGTGGAGGAGAGACAGAGATAGACCAGCAAGCGAATCAAGCAAGGTGGTTTTGCCAGAGCCTGAAGGACCCATGACGGCCAAGATCTTCCCAGGTTGAGCATAGCCACTCAGGTTATTCAGCAACTTTCTTCTGTTGCTTTTCACGTTTATCTCAACCGTCAAGTCCTCCCACGCCAAGCCTAGTACAGCTGCTTCTTCTTCCATGTACAGGCAGTAGTTTGTCCCTCCAAATTAAAAAGAAAAACAAAACCAGAAAATTGGTGAACTGACTTAATTTCTCAGTCCTTACGTACATATATAGAGTCATACATACAGATACGCCATTACCATGAAATGATCGACATTATCCAAGGGTGGCCTGTGCAATTTAATGCAAAGCATGTAACGGGCTCATTGGTAAACAGACTAATAAACAGTTTGGCCGGTCGCCCGGCCATATGGTCAAGTTTACGTTTTGTTTTTTGTTTGTTTTACTCCCACGTTTTTTGTTCATAACTTACGTTTGACGAATAAAGTAGGCAAATAGCATGATGCCATAATAAATGGTTAATTTAAGTAGAATTCCAACAAGCGACTACACTGATAGTGAGATAGCTAACTAGCTACACAATGTAGGGGAAGGGGTAATGAACTGAAGAAGGGTAGCAAGGAAAAGAAATTAACGAGAGCAATGAACTTCAATTATACTTGCGCAGAAACTACAAACATAGAAGACCCAAATGATTATACAGGCTTACAAATATCAAAGAGTCCCTTAAAATAAGGGACTTACCAGTTACCATCACTAACTTAACACCCACTTCTCCTAGGCTCCTATCATGATCAACCAAATTCAAACTTATAACTTCACACCCAAAAAAAAATCTATACTAATTACAGTGGGTATATCTCGTGCAAAAAAAAACAAAGTTCAGGATATCTGATGAATTTTTCAATATTAATGAGTATATTGTGAATTATAGTTCAAGGGTACCCGGTGAAAAACCAGTAGTTTGGGCTTGTTATGAAGTGTTGTAGCTGTAGTGGTACTGTGCAAGTAATGTGGATGTGTGGTACGGTGTTGTGCGAGTACTGTAGTTGTCAAATAAAACATGCATGGAGTACGTGTTTGACAAAATTTTAAAAAAAAGTGTTTTAAGTTTTTTTTTTCTTTGAAAGTGAGGCGCGTTGAGCCTACAATTGCTCTCTAACTGATTTGGCTGACAACACTTTTGGAGGCACTTTTTGACAGCACTTTCCAAAATTTGTCAAACACCTTAAATATGTAGTCAAACACCTTAAAATTTGTCAAACAGTTCCACCTCAACCCCAAACGCACCCACTATGTGTCTGGTTCTCTCCAAAATTGATGTTTTCTTCTAAAGCTCCCTGGCTTAACCAATATATAGATACGTCATTTGTAGGTGCAACTTGGTAGTCCGTTCACAAAACATTACACCAAGCTAAGATTCGTCTAACATGCACATCATCCAATTCATGAAATTAAAGTTGAAACCATAAAAGATCTCAAGTGTTCGAGCGTTTAGTGATCACATCATCTGAATGTAAGTTGGTGAATTGGTGATCGATTCTGTATAATTTCTGGTGGCCAGTGGGACTAGAAAAAATGCCAGTGTCGTGCCGTCGTGGAGATGATATTTTGTAGCCTTGTTACAGCTACTTGAAATTGAAATACAATCATGCACAATGTCACAATGCAATGGTATGATAATTGTTAAACTCGAACCACGGAGAGGTGTTACAAGCTTGTGAGATCCAACCCAAAACCAATTGGCAATGGGTGGAGGGCTCTCTACACTTATAAACACCTCTAACTCTTTTCACACAACCAATGTGGGACATTTTGTCACCACAACATACACACATATTATACTCCCTGTCTCGGGGGAGGGGTCCAAGTGGGATCCGCTCTAATACCATGTTAAACTCGAACCACGGAGAGGTGTTACAAGCTTGTGAGATCCAACCCAAAACCAATAAAAAATGGGTGGAGGGCTCACTACACTTATAAACACCTCTAACTCTTTTCACAACCAATGTGGAACATTTTGTCACCACAACATACACACATATTATACTCCCTTGTTACCAAGGGAGGTCCTCCCTTGTTCTTCAATGTGGGAGGACATTCACAACAATAGATCGAGCTTGAAGATTTTTTGGTCACATGAGTAGCTATCTAAATATCTTTGGCGATCTGACTGTCCACATCTGTCATCACTGTAACTGCTGTAAGAAGCTTTTACTACAAGTTCCAGCCTTCCAGGTGCACCTGCTCTGATCTCCTGTCTAAATTACTGAAGGCATATTACTAAACTACATGTATCCAGTATTCATTTGGCAATTCTGTATTTCTGTCAGTCTCTTGAACACGTACAGGATTCTCCTCTGAGCACTGAGGTATGGTTGAGGTAGAAATGTACAGATATTCTCTTCCATTATTTGATGATATTTTCGACTGATATATGAATCTAGTGTTAATCACACAACCAGCCTCGACGCCTCGTACGTACACTCATTCTATATTGTCGCTGGCCTCGTACGTACACTCCTTTGTGGACTGGTCAATTATTTTTGCGCAGAGATAATCAATGCACGTTTATTAGCAGAAGTCTGCTTTATGCGTTGATTGCACTTCGACTATACGAGTATGTATCCTACGGAGTACATCTGTACGCAACAAAAAGTAGGAAAATTTCGCCAAGGTGTCTAACACCATTCACATTAGCGTATTGGGATTGACTTTTGAATCGACAATCGCAATAACCCTACAAAGGAATGTAAAAACTAGGTAGTTTATTTGTGGAAATATACCATTTTGTTTATCCGACATATAGCATAATACCAAGTTGGTATCCGTTTTTTTCAATATTCCAAAATAGTTACCTGACTAATTAAATGTTGTATCATTTTGGGTACCTCATTGGTTCACGATACAGAAAATCCTGAAAATTGGGACTATTTTGGTCATTTTAGTATCCAAGTTTGTCTGTAGTGTACTTTAACTCCCTAACTTACTAAAAGAACAAAAGTTTAATTAAAAAGAAAACAATTCCCTCCAAAATGCCCTAACTTAATAAAAGAACAAAAACACTTGATTTTTGTTTTCTTTTTCATTATACTTCTATTCTTTTATATTGTTAAGGAGCAAAATTGCAGTTTAGACAAATTGAGACGCTAAAATGACCAAAATAGCCTCGATTTTAATGTTTTTCAGTGACTAAAACCATATAGGTAACCAAAATGGTACAACCTTTAATTAGTCAGGTAACTATTTTGGAATATTAAAAAAAACGGGTACCAACTTGGTATTATGCTATATGTCGGGTAACCAAAATGGTATATTTCCTTTATTTGTCCGTCCCAAAAAATCTTTACAGTTTGGCATTTTTATCAATATTTTAAAACTTTAACCATAAAAGTCAATTTATTAGGTTACATTATTGAAATATATTTTTGATATATTACATTCTTTAATTTTAAAATATACAACAATTAATATAATTGATCAAAATAGTAAAACAAATGACTAAAAAAAGGCAAATTGTAAAAAAAAAATATTTTGAGACAGAGTGATGAGTAAGGTATTAAGTATTTGTTCGAGAATTTATATATCTTCGAACATGACCGGCTACGAGTTTAGTAAAATGATTAGTCATGTATCGTAATAGTTTTTAAAAAAAAGGTATATAGAGGATTAGAAAGCCCTCCTCTCGAGGATACCCCTCAACTAATATCATAATAGATTATCATGTACTCGAATACTCTTGTTTTTTTCAGTTATATTGGGGAAGAAGCACGATGCCTAACATGCGCTGATGCGCATCACTTCATTCTTTACTACAGGTTTCTGTAAAATGTTTGTCATAGAGTAGGACTTTTCCATTATCAAAAAGAAAACAGAAAAGAGTAGGACTTGGTTAGAGTCTAGCTCCTAGCATGAGCTAAATTTTTATGATTGGATACACCACCAAACTTGCCTTACCTTGGCCCTGTTTGGTAATGAGCATATTTACTAAAAAAGAGTAGATTTGGACACCAAAAAAAAAAAAAGAGTAGATTTGAGGCACAATAGTAGATTTGACCTATAAATCCGCTATGTGTGGTGTTTGGTAAATAGCATATACAACATATACAATAGCATATTGGCCCACCAATCTACTCTTTTGAATATACTAATGATGGTAGCATTTTCAAAGAGTAGATTGTATCATCTAAATTTTCACACAATCTGCTAATTTATCAAACACTGATTCTAAAACTGCTATCTGCTATCTATTAGTCAAATCTACTATTTACTTCTACTATCTACTAACTGCTAACCGTTATCTGCTTCTGCTATCTACTATCTGTTGTTACCCAAACAAGGCCAACTTCTCGTAACGAATTTCCTTTTTCTTGCCTGTCAACTTCAATACTGCATTAAGGTCTTTATCTAAATGTAATTGGATTCTTGTTCTTGTCCCAAACCAATCCAAAGTTAGCGGGAACAAAACAAGATGATTGACAGAATTTTTAGTCAATCAAATCTAAGTTACTTTAAAGTTTAAACACGTTATTCATGGAACCCATATATAGATGAAGATGGCCATCTACCTCTTTCGTAAAACAAAAAGGGAAGGTAATAAAACACAATGCTATTAGATGACACGGTATTCCAGCGGCCGTCGGTCCCTTTCTTTTGGGAAGTGATGAAGAGCCTCCAAACTTTGGTTGAAGTCTAGAAGCCCACATATTGACACATATTGCCCATCTTGTCTAAAATGCTTGATTAGATGGAGGAAACTTCAAGACTTTGTTCACTTTTTATGTACGGAGTAATAGACATGAATGGTTTTGAGCAGAACAGAAAAGGAATCTACTCGTAATTGGTTTTGCGCTGAATAACACTATACGACTATTAAAATTCCAGCAAGTCTTTGGTACATCGGGTGTAATAAAGAAATTGACTAATGTCATTAAAAATGTGACTAATATCAACAAGTATTTGATATAACATGTGTATACACCGGGTGGATTAATGAACTTATGGAAATTGAAATGACTCTTCTATGGGCCAACTGATCCCCTTAACTACTGATCCTTCCATTTCAATAGCGGCTTGTACAGCTCCCAGCTACATGTTTGCCATAATTTTTAATGGCCTACATGGAACAAATCAGAAAATTATGTGATGCCATGTAGTAGTCAAGAATGAATAACAAAGTTGCAAATAACTTAACCAAGGAGGCATGGAACGAGATTCTTAATACCCATCCCCCTTTTTAGTGATCTTTTGATACAAGATTTAATTTTGACCTCGGACATGTCAACATATCCGGAGAGACTATTATGAACATGTACACTAGCATGGAGGAGGACATTTTTGTTCCTCCTTCATTAATATTCTTCTTGCCAGGAAATACAAACTTGTAATCATCACTCGCTTATAGCGCAACAATGAAAAATTGAAGGTAGCTGTTCCATTCAAGACACTGTTGGTTTATGTTGCATACAGAAGTGGGGTTGACACACTCTGGATGGACCACAAACACCTGATACTTGCTTGGTTGCTTGCTAGTGTCCATTGAATAGGAACACATCATACTTGTTTTTGAATTCCTTTATGTCACCTACAGCCACTGAATAATGGGTTCACCAATTTCCTTATATCAGTAAAAGTTTCTATCTGGTTATGGTGCCTAGCTTGGCTTCGTCACCAGTCTTATGTTTGGCCTACTTTCTCCTAACAAATAATTTCTCTTCCTTTATTTTTCTTCCCCTTTCCCTCCAAACTTTTTCATTATTAACCAAAATAAAGTGTGTAATTGAGGTTGAGAAATAGGAGATAGAATGAGGGGGAAATAGTAAGGGCAGGTGACATCATTATTTTTTGTTACAAACTCTAATAATATTATCTACTTTTTGGTTAAACCATAAGTATAACTGAACCCTTTGTGATAGACTAATCCTATTCGCTTCCGGTCGACTTATTAAGGGTAAAGTGTTTCCGGCAAGTGGTTTCTCCATTCAAAAGGCTCAACCCGGTTGTACGGTAGAATTTGTGATGGACTATGAGGAGGGTTGTTTAACATTAGGTGTAGCCTAGACTAGGAGTTAGAAATATATGAAGATTAGTTTGATGACAATTGGTAATTATACCCCAAAAGCTCGCTAAATAGAAAACAAAAAATAAGTATATTTATTGACAAACATAAATGGCATGAGAAGAAGATTGAGGCACTACGGAAGTGCAAGTGCAAGCAAGTGTTGCTGTGCAGCAAATTTAATACTGTACTTGAAAGAACCACTTTGGTGGCTTCTTTAAGAATCTGGCACTTGGCAAAAAGGCCACCTGAATGCTTAAAACAGGTACACTTCTGTATAGATTGAGCAAGAGGACAAACCCCCCACTGTAGCTACTTCAGAGGAAAAATACAAGGCACTACACCAGCATTCACATCTCAATATGTAGTAGTACTCACTACTCAGTACTCCAGTATATTGGTACATTGTCACATGAAGATTTATGCAGATAATGCTGACTCACTTCATTCATAATTTTCTCTAATGCTTATTCTATGCACATATGAAACTATGGCTCATAACTCCTCAGCCTACAGAAAGTTCAAAAAGAAAACAAAAGGAACAAAATAGAAAGAAAGAAATACCATGGGCAAGAATTTACAGATGAGTGATTGGGTGGACTTCAGAGAAGATACAAAATTTACATACACGTTTCGATTGACTTCAAGACTTACATGCTCTTCCGTCATCAAGCACTGTGGGTATGATTATGAGTTCTGTTCAGTCTATCAAGTATGCCACCAGCTTTCCTCTTAGCCCTTGAAGTCCCATCCTGAGCAAGTTGAGACAATGTTCCATATGCCTGCTCCTCTTCTCGCATTTCTCTCAACTTACCCCGATCATTTGTGCATAAAGTGTACAGGATAGCAATGCAATTCTCCCTATTCCGAGCACAAGAACTAGTCCTTGTGATGCTTAGTAAACAAGGGGCAGCCCCGAACTCGCCCATCTCCTCAACCGCCCTTTGATTGGTTGAGAGCATTGCTAGTATTGCCAACAATTCATCCACATGAATCCCATTCTTGATCTTTTTCAAGATCACGCTAACCGCTCCTTCTCGGACGGTCCTTGCCTTATTCTCTTGGATGATGCAGAGATTGAATATAGCTGAGGCGGCGTCCTTGATTGCCAACGGATGCCCCTCTTCCAAAAGATCAATCAAGGGTTTCAAAGCACCTGATTTCCCAATCAGAACCTTATTCGAATCAAGAGCCGACAATGTAAACAGAGCTGCAGCTGCATTGCTCCTTGTTTCCGGTGTCCCACACTTGAGTGCATCTATTAGTAGAGAGATTACCATTGGTGTCTCTGCTACAATTTTCTTGTTACTGTCATGGATAGATATGTTCAACAGGATAGTAATCAAATCCTCCTGGAGGTCTAGATGAAGTTCCATGCTCTGCGAACCTCTCCTTTCTGTCAAGGGTTTTACCAAGCGTAGTAAGGTATCATCAGATTCACCGAATAGTGCCCGGAAAGAGGGCATACGTTTAGTGAGAAGTCGGAGTTCTTTAGCTGCTGCCTTCTGCTCAGGAATTGACTTAGACATTTTGCCAAGAAGCATCAGAAAATGGTCTCGCTCATCCTCAGAAGCTCCATCTTCGTTAACGTCTCCAACAGGATCCGGTCCTTCCATCCCCCGGCTTTTGCACCACTGAGATATCATCTCCCTAATCAAGTAATTCGGAGTGAGGAGTGTATGTGAGAGGACTTGTTGTGTAAGTGGGCAAATCCTGTGTCCTGCTTTCAGCCATTTCTGAATGAAGGATCTGTCGTAAGTCTGTAAACCAAACCAAAAGATGACAGCCAAATTCACCCAAATAAGTAATCAAATTCGTTAATAGCAAATGAACTAAGCCTAAAATATTTGTATAATCACACTAAACATTTCTAAAACTAAAACTTTAAAGGCCACCAACTATTCAACATTCTCTTGTCAGAAGCCTGAAACTACTAAACAAGATTAAGGTGATCGCATAATCACATTATTATATTGGAGGATTAGATACAAATAATTACCCAGGGGGGACCAGTCATTAGACATTAACAAAATCTTTACTTTCAGATAAGAATCAGACATTTTCAAACAACTTGATAACTTAATCAATGTATCATTCATCGTAATGACCCAATAAACCCTCACTCGTTTTCTTGCTTAAACTGGCTAAACCAACAATGACAAAGAACAAGTAGACTGTAACTTGCATTGCTAGAAGAAATCAGATAGTTGAATGATTCTCCATCCTTGCTAAAGACAGAATTTGATGCTTTGCGTTGATCATAAGCAATTTCATGATCACTCACTATAGACAAGAATAATCAGAAGTTTTCCTCCGTTGACAAAGATACTATTTGACATTGAATGACAATGACCTATGGAATAAAATTATCATCTTTTTGGAATATTTACCGAACTATCAGTAAAAAAAAAAATACCTCTCTTCCTCACATTGCATAGCAACTAAATTCGGACAAACAAAAGTACTCCTAACTATAGTGGTTGGTTTAAAGATGTACACATACATAATTTTGTAATTTTAGCTAGTACTCCTTTTGATTAAAAAAAAAACAAAAAAAATACAGTGACACAAAATTCATACATTTATCTGAAATTAAGTTCTACTTCAAAAAGAAAAAAAAGCATCATTTCACCAAACCATCATGATAAAATAAATTAAAAACTCCATAAAAATACCAATGATCACATATCAAACCAAAACTAAATTAAAATTTTTCTTTACACAAACCTGGCCAGTGGAAATAACAACAGGATCTCTCATAAGCTGTTTAGAAAGAGGGCAACGAAACTCAGGAGGACAAGTATCATGGTGATCATCTTTCTTAAACGACGCCGTTTTCTTTCCTCCTCCTCCTCCTTTCATCTCTTTCAAAGCACTAAGAACATCTCTAGCCTTATCAATAGCATCCATATATGAATTATTATTACTATTATTATTATTTATATTATTACTATTAGAGTTCTCATCTTCCCTTTCCTCTAAAATAGCCCTCACCATTATCATAAGCTCTCTCTTCAACTCTAAAACCCTTGATGAATCACCATCATTAGCAACAACTGCCATTGTCTTTGCCATTCAAAACCCAGATCACAATTTGAATTATCTCAAATGGGTATTCATTAAAATTTCCAAACTTGGTGTTAATTCATACCAAAACCTTCCCCTGTTTTTCACTTTCTCTCACTACTTTCTCTCTCCTCTATCTCTGTCAATACTTGGTTTGGGGATGAGAAAATGAAAACCCAGATCCAAAATTACCTTAATTGAAATGGGTATTCATTAGAATTTCTAAATTCTATGTAATTTCAGCATAAAGCATTCCCCTGTTTTTCCACTACTTTCTCTCTCCTCTAGCGGTGTGAATACTGGGTGTGGGAGGATAAAAATGAAAACCCAGATCAGAAATTGGATAAATACAAATGGGTATTCATTAAAATGATGAAATTTTTCTAAATTTGTATGTGGGTAGTGAGATAGTGGTAATTTGATCAGAGTTTCTCTCTCTAGCTCTGTTTTTTCTTTCTAATTGAGTGAATGGAGACACGAGCAAAGAAGGTGAAATATAATAATAATAAATAATCAATACAAATAAATGAGTGAGTGAAGGTGAGTGGGGCCTACAAGGTCTACAATGCACGCCACCTAAGTAAGGAATCAAGAGAGGGAACAGCTGGCAATAGTAATGCTACGCGGGGCGAGAGAGACTTGCTCACTACTCACGAACCACACTAGGTCACTAGTCAGTAGACAGTCGAGTCCATTCTCTCTCTTTTATTGTTTTGGTTTTGTTTTTGTTTTGTCTGTCTATTGTTTTAGTACTGTTTCATTCGTGTTGTGTAAGAGTAAGAAGTAAGAACACAAGACAACAGTGTTACAAGCGATTTGGATCTTCTATATTTATTGCAGTCATCAGGTCATTGAGCTGCTACTATCTCTATGCTCAGCTGTGACAGTACATCCTAGTCCGACCTACACCAAGTCAATTGAAAGATATGGGGAGATGGTGTAGATTGTAGATATGGATCAGGATCACCTAGGGTTGTTCGTTGTGCTCTCATTGAATTAGGATCTTTTACCGTAATTGGAGATCCTAGTCCCATCATATATCATACCAGAGTGTGATTTGTATTTGCAAAAAAAAAGTTAAAATGAAAGAAAAAAAACGTTCCTTCTCTATCTCTATCCAAAATGGAGAAAATTTACCAATGTAGGGTTCATTTTGAGTGGTAAGCAGCTCCATACTCCTTTAGCGATGTCTCGAGTCTCAGCGTATGTAGATACCTTCATTGAGAGACTCACTCACCACAGCAAAGTGTGCGACCTGGGTCGAGTTTGGACGTAGTCGGAGTAAAACTCTGGTGAACCAAATGGACAACAAAAAAAAATGGAAAAGATTTGCACTCACTCTCGCTCCATTGTATTTTACCAAAATGGATGGAACTGAAATGAATTGAATCATTTTATAAAGTCTAAAATTGAATTGAAATGTGGTAGTGGTGTGAAAAGAAAACTCTTAAACTAAATTTAGTTGTACACTTATACTAAACTAAATTAAATTGGATTGAACAAAGTTGAATTTTTGAGAAAATAGTTCACTTTTGCTTAGTAAAAGTAAGTTTTGTTAACTTCGGTTATGTTCTACGGAGTATTCAAGAGTTATCTTTTCATTTTTAAAACAAGTCTCTTGCATTCTTACAAGGTCCTAATACTGGAGGGTTGATTCAAAACTTCATTATTTACTAGCTCGAGTTATATTTATTTTTGTTTCGATTAAGTTTAGAGTTTCAGTCCTAGTAAACTTGTCAATTGAATTCCCTTCAACATTCTCAAGAAAATTTACCGATTTAAATTTGATTTAATTCAGTCACATTTTTGTCAATTTAAATGATTTTGTTTCTAGTCCCGTACATCAGAGACTCATCGTTCTAGTTTTGTTCGAGTTATTCAATCAAGGTGATAGTAAGCTCCAATATGTTCAACTCTCATTTTATTTTATTTTCTGTATTGTAACCAACTCTCAATTTTACAAGAAAATTTAAAATTTTGAGACGATCCAAATAATTGAACTTTCATTTGGCTATCATAGTTGTACTTGCTTTAACGATACATCTCATACATATTCCCTACATGCATTTGCTCATTCGTTGAGAAATCAAGTACCGTACCCGTATGTTGTATCACCTTCTATCCTACATTCATTCACACTCACTTCCACATATTGTAATTTCGAAGTTATGATGCAATGTGCAAATTCACCATTTTGATAGCTATAAAATCTATATTCGCGCAAACCGCACAGGATTTATCTCATTTATTAATGGGGAGCCTCATGAAGACATTGACCATTGTCGTGTTGTTGCTATAAAGCCACCAAATATGCCAAAAAGTGAACCAAATACCTCCATTTTGCAAATCCATCAATTAGCCAAGTTCTTTTATGCTCTTTCTTTGTCCTGTAAGGTAACTGAGAAAGACAAATCCAATTAGCTACGGCGAGTAACTAGCTAGCACGCCATTTTGATGTAAAACAAAGAGAATTATTTCCATGTGATAGGCCGCATGAAAGGTTAAGGTGTGCCTGCATATGAGACTCTGGTGCATGTGCTCAATGAAATGGGACATGTGTGATCGTATAGCCATAAGGTAAGCCACGTGTCTCATTTGAATTTAAGCGCTGCTTCTGCTATCGCTATGCTGTACACGGTAACATGCATAATGGCAATGGACTAACACAAATAACAAATTAGAAATTCTACATATCAGCTGCATAAATTAGCATATTTTATAGGAAAAATTATTGGGACATCCTTTGATATTGCAAAGTTTGTAAGCACAACTCTATTGTATTTAAATTTGTTAGCACATCTCCTAGAATTAAAAAGTGTTGTGTAGATTTTCCAAAATTGACAATTTGACCAAATCAATCCGAAATGTTCATTTTATCCATATTTGACCGCACGCGTCTTTCCTTCCACCGTTCCATGTTGGTGTGCCTATTCTCAATGCGTTCATCCCGACCCCTGAGCACCCCAAACCAGTGAATAGAAGGTATACTCGCTGATGTTGTAGTAGATATATTGATTAAACAAAGCTCCCCCAAGATAGAGGCCCCTTTATAATCGATGTACCTTTAAAAAAAAAATATGTTGATTACACAAAGACAACTAAAGAAGAACGGGTCAAATTAATCGCAAACGGGAAAGAAGCATGGGACTCATCAATCATAATTCTCAATTTCTTATCATTGTAGACTCCTTTGGGAGATCTATAAGATCTTACTAAATCAGCATTTGTGTTACCACCTTTAATTCCCCCCTTAATTGCTCCCCCTTCATTAGAAAGATGTTTGATTGTTTGACTTCGAATACAAAAGCTAGTCGGTGTTGAGTTACCCCCACATGCATACTTGCGTAGCTGATAGACTAACAAACCGGTCAATATTAATTCAAATTTCATAATCTAATTATTAAATAAATAGCTTTACATGACATGATTTCCATGCATGCAGAGAAATAAAAATAATAGAAGCAAAAAAAAGGGAAATCACAAACTGGCTAAAGTTTCTCCTCCATTCATGGCTTTGCGTTTGTCATAACATATGAAAGTAGTGATCGAATTATGGTTCTTGAAATCACGATTGACCATAATAATACCAAATTGCCAATGATATGCGATGTTCCATCGTCTACCTTTCCAATAGTATCGTTGTCTACATAGAACATCAGAACATGGATTCATGTTTCTTTTAGACGATGATTAAGGTTTTAATCATTAAATCGTTGAATAGTGTCCGCACTAGATCCTAGGCGACATATATAGATTACTGATTGTATCATACGAGTACGTTTCTTCCTTAAGAGCATGCATGTTCCTTTCAACATGAGAAGAAACATATTCGATGAAACAATTATTTTCCAATTTGGTATATAAGGAAATAAGCTAATTGACCAATTTTGCTAGATTAATTGAAGTTGAGTAAAACTAAACTGGAGAAGAATATCAAACCGATTGAGTTTAGTGCATTTACGGAACTTAGCCTACTCCTTGCTTTTCTAGAGGTCTTTTTCGATAGAACATCACTGGACGATGTTACGACTTACGAGCTAGTCTTTCGCGCAGAATCAGATGCAACTGGTAGCTTTAGGATAAAACTCAATTCAAAGCTGTCGGCATTGGTGAAGGATGATTGATGATTCAAAATCATTGAGAGTGATCACCAACCCCATTCTTCTCAATTAACAGTGAGACCAAAGGTCCTACTTCTACACCCTTCCTTTCGAAAACGAAGCCTGTCGCGATATAACTCGATGGGGAATTCTAAATGAATACCCGATAGTTGCACTATTTGTAGCTATCGGGTAGGGCCCAATGTCCACTCACAATAAAATATTGTGGGTGGTGTATTGAGGTCAAAAAAATGGAAAATATGGGGTTTGTGTTTATCATGTTGGTAGGATTATTTATCATGTTGTTCTAGTGGTAGTTTGACATGTTGAATATTTAAAAAAAAATGTACCAAAATTTTATCACGTTTAGATAGGTTGGTATCACGTTCTATGGAATTTATATCAGGTTTAGAGTTTTTTTTTCGAGAAAACATAGCTACAAAGTTTTATCATGTTGAGAGAGTTCCTTATC
>ONZK01002776.1:0-17770 GCA_900322385.1 Pharnaceum exiguum | reverse complement strand
AATTGTTTATCATGTTGTAAGGATTGTATGACATGTTTGATTTGATTAATTTTTGGGGACACAATATTTAATTGTGAGTGGCGTTTGAGGCCTACCTGATAGTTGCACTGTTAGCAACTATCAGGTAGTGCGCTAGCATTGCTCATAACTCGATGGATATATTGATGGGTCCGTTTGACACATGTCTTTCCAATTAGGATGTCTTTGTTCTCTTAGGTAGCCAGCATGGCATGGACTAGCTAATAAGTTATTTTGATCACTTAATTTCTAGTTTTCTAAAATCTCAATCCGCATATGTATGTCGAGTTGATAATCATTTTATCCACCATTTGGAGTTTGGACCGTACCCTATCCAACGTAACTTAAGTGCATCTTGTATTCTTGTAATTAAGTTGTATACTTGTATCCCATAATGGTATGGAACTCCTGCAAGGCTTCAACCTCGCTCTCGACCTTGAGATTTGAGAACATCATCACAGATATGGGGTTTTCAGCGCGAGCATGATACTGCTACAGTGCTACGTCAATCTATATTGACTTACTGGCTTACTCCATCTATGTGTTAAAAGTGTATTGAGTGGTACTACGTATGTATGTAGTCATGTAGATCGAATACATCGGCAAAAGTCGTACCAGATAACTGGTGTCAGGAACTCAGGATGCTGCTTGGAAGTGCAGTTACAATAATATATGTGTGCATGGACGCGCATCACAGTATCACACAGAGTGTACACCAAGAGAAGGTGAGAACTGAGAAGTAATTGCAATTAGTACTATTGACGACGTGTAAATCCAAATATCACACATTTCGGTGTTGTACTCACATTTGATGTACTGTACATGTTATGTTTGAAATTGTTAGCAAGGCTAATTAATGTATAACGCGTTGAAAGTATTCTTAAATAGTATCATTAGGCATTTAGGCACCATTCAATAGGATTGATTTCCAAATGTGAAATTATACCGTTGTATTTGGTAGATTGAGCCATTCTAAGAAATCATGATTTCAAACTTTTCTTTCTTTTGAGCAGAGGTGTATTACGTGTGGTGATTAAGTGTTCCTAGAATTTCTTTTCTAAACCCTAATTAATTTTTTCCCTTCTTTACCTTTCTTATGGACCATGACACCCCGAACTCCTCTAATGATTTCACTTCTGACACCCCTACTTTTGCTATTATCACTGTCGTCACTGTAAACTATGATTTAAGCTCGAGCAATAGAACTTTGTTGTTAATAACAGTAACGAAGTGTACGTACACCCTTAGCATTTTACAAGATAACTAGTGTAATTATAAAAATTAAAGTGGTAATTTGGGCCTCTTCAAAATAATTGTGGATGTATATTTGATGGTGTCTACAACAAGGTTTAGGATATAAGAATCAAAACAAGTTTAGATTTAAATGTGTTAATATAACATTTTTTGTAACTAACTTTTAATTTCAATTTTGCTTAGTGGAGCTAAAGATTTGTGAATATACATTGTTATTCCAAAACCTGAACTTATGCATAACTTTTCCATTCATTTTAGCCACTTTTGTCTATGAATTTGAGCCCTTTAAAATTGATAAATCAATCTTAGCTTCTTCTTCTTTTTGATAGAAAATAAAATCCTATATTTGTACTTGGTGGATTGCTCTATTGTAGACTTTTTTTTTTTTTAAGGCAGCTCTATTGTAGAGTTGTAGCCTTGTAGGTCATCAAAATGGGCCTTAAAAAGGCCTTTTATTCTTATACCATATGGCCTTTATATCATATCATACATTCTTTTCAGAAGCCCAAAACCGAAATCCAAACCCAAGCAAAAAAAAAAGGAGAAGATCAGAACTCAGAAGAGACAGAGAGAGTCATAAACTCAGAACTCAAAAAGAAAAGACAAATAATACATAAAAAAACAATAAAAAAACCAACAACATGTTAATGTTATTATGTTAGCAATCATCAATCAAACTCTAATAAGATCATCATCTTCTCAATAGCTAGCTCTACCGATCTAAACTTCCAAATCTGCTGTCAAATACAGTCTGATCATCTCATCAGCAACTGGTAAGGTCTCTCTCTATTCCTTTCTCTCTCTTCTCTTCTCTCACTTGACTTCCCTTCCACTATGTGTATATATATAATCATTATAAAATATTTTTAGTTCAATTTTTTTGTGGGTTGTTGAGAAATCATGCTAAGTTGTGATCCAATGTTGGTTTATGATCTTTGTAGTAGGAATTATGATGTGGGTCGATGGTGGTTTGTCAAAAGATTAAATCTTTTTGTTGGTTTGTGACTTTGTATGATGGTTTGTATGTATCTTTGATTTTGTGACCTTTTGGGCTGTTTCATTTGTTGGGTATTGAGTGAATTTTGATTTTGGAAATGGGTTTTGTACAATTTTGGCTTTGGATGTGAGTTTACAAAGTTGTGGTGAATGTGATTGATTGTATGTGGAAAGTTTCTTTCTTTTTTTTGTTTTTGTTTTTGATCTAGGTTTGTAGTTGTATGATTAGATAGATGTGTTAAGTTTGCTTGTACTAATGTGATCCCATTCACTTAACCACATAGGTTGACATTGGTTTGTGGAGAGTTGGATTTACATCATCACACTGATATTCATTTTGAATTTTGTACTTTGTATTCATTACTTAAGTGATGTTATGATCACTTGGTGTTGGTATACTAGTTTATCTTTGCTGTGTCCTTGCAAATCACTATAGAGCTTGGTGTTCAGTTTGGACTGTTCTTATGGATAGAGGAAGACATTTGTTGGTGGGAGGGGAATTGGCTTGTGTAACCTATTCTCTCAAGACTTCATCTCGGAATCCATTCATATAGGCTAGGCGAGTTCCTATTGAAAAGAAATTTTCTCTCTGCAATCGTGAATCTCCGTTTGAAGTTTCCAATTTCTTTCTGATTCTCCCGTGTGTAATGTCCTATGTTTTGTATCTTTTGTACTACCAGAGTGCCAGAAATTGTAAATGCCTTGTATTGGGGTGACTTAGATGGTGTTTGGTCTAGATTCTCTGCAAAAGATCTTCGCCTTGATAATTTTGTCCTCCTCTCTCTTCCTTCTCCACCTCCATCACAAATCAACTGCCTTGAGGCTCTAAGAGACTCTTTAAATGGCCAAAAGCATGAGCCCCTATTTGATTCTTATGCTTTTGAGTTTTGAACTTTTGATCATTGTGGGGAGTAATTTACACTTCGTTTTGGACTTTTGGTGATGATGGAGAAGTTGGAGGGAGAAGAAAATATACAAAGAAGAATCACTTTTGGGGAGAAGTTAGGCCAAAGACCCTCTTGGTTTCTTCTTTTTCTGGTTGAGATATACTGTCTAGGATAATTGTTTTAAGTGTTACTTGGCGTTGAATTACTGACAAGATCTTCTCTCTTTATTTATTTTTCTAATTTTTGCCTCCCATCAATAGAATAATTTCATTTTTTTCCTTTTTCTAAATAATGTAGGCTTATCAATCTTGTAGAGGTTAAATCTATACAACGACCAAGATGTCGGGCCAAACCCAACGTCTAAATGTTGTGCCGACTGTCACGGTGCTTGGAGTCATAAAAGCCCGTTTGATTGGTGCTACAAGAGGTCACGCCCTCTTGAAGAAGAAAAGTGATGCCCTGACCGTTCAGTTCCGTCAAATCCTGAAGAAAATTGTATCCACAAAGGAATCTATGGGTGACATAATGAAAGCATCCGCCTTTTCATTAACTGAAGCCAAATATGTCGCTGGTGAGAACATTAAACACATTGTTCTTGAAAACGTTCAAACTGCATCTCTTAAGGTTCGGTCTCGTCAAGATAATGTTGCTGGGGTGAAGCTTCCCAAGTTTGAGCACTTCACAGAGGGGGAGACCAAAAATGACCTCACTGGACTTGCTAGGGGTGGCCAGCAAGTGCAGCAGTGCCGTGCCGCTTATGTGAAAGCTATCGAGGTTCTAGTTGAGCTTGCTTCTCTCCAAACATCGTTTTTGACACTTGATGAAGCTATCAAGACTACTAACCGCAGGGTAAATGCCTTGGAGAATGTTGTGAAGCCAAGATTGGAAAATACAATTAGCTACATCAAGGGAGAGTTGGACGAGCTGGAGAGGGAGGACTTCTTTAGGCTGAAGAAGATACAGGGATTTAAGAAGAAGGAGATCGAGAAACAAATGGCAGCTGCCAAGCTGTTTGCTCAGGAGCAATTTGCAGAAAAGCTATCTTTGCAGAGAGGAGTATCAGTCAACGCTGCTCAGAATATGTTGACTTCTGGAATGCCGATGGATGAGGATATTATCTTTTAATGCAGAGGTTCAATTTCGTGTCAGCTTCTGCTGTATGGTATGTTGATTTCTCTATAAAGTAGATGAATCTCATTCTTTTGTTGGAGTAGCCTGTGTTCTCCGAATAAAAGTATTGCTGAGTTCTTCTCAGAAACTCTTTTGAATGTTTTGTTGCATTATTCGTTAATGCTGGATTTTTGTATTATTGTGAGTAAAGCATCTGCTAAGGTCCAATGTCTATTGTCAGATCTGCTTTTGGTAGAAAGATGGTTTATGCCTTCATTCTTTTGATAGTGTGTTTGGCTGATGTGTGTTCGTCCACTATTTGGCTTGTCCTGTTTATAACTAAGATTTGACTTAGGTTTATATCATTTTACATTTATGTTTGTGAGTTGTTACTTATGTTGGTGATAGAGAGGCTTGATTAGCAGGGATTAAGAGACACTTCTGATATTTGACTCTTTTCCTGCTACTTCATGTTTTTACGCATTGATTTAGCAAAAAAAAAAATTGAAACGTATAGGTTTTATTGGTACGATTGCTTAAGTTTCGGAGGTGGGCTTTAGTGTGTACTGTTAACTTCATGCCTCTTCATATTACGTTACAGATAGAGTTAGCATAGAATTTCGATGCATGTTGTTTCTGGTGAAGCTAAGTCCTGCGTTTGTCGATCTATTGTTTTCCGAATTGACCAGATAGCTATGTATAAAGGACTGATGTTGCTTTGATGTGCCATGGCATAAGAGTGTAGGAGACACTGATGTAATTCACGTTTTATTACTAGTACTCAGTGTTGGGCTTCAGAGCCCATTAAAGTGGTTCAGTTTGTATTAGTTATGATGTTCTGTAACCCTGGAACCAAGTAGACTAATTTTCGTACTGGTGTAATAGAATTGGAGGGTAAAATGACGTATATTCTTACTCGTAATTGTAAAAGAAAACTTCGGCATACACTGTCCACCATAAAGATCAATTTGAAGCCATGATCTGCACACTGAGAGTTTCTCAATCAGAGCACAAGATATTTGGCGTAGTTCTTCTTGTCACTGTGTCTCACAATTCGTCATTTAATTTTGAACCATGGTCATCAGTCCTTTGAGAAATAGTTGCCAATCTTTCCTTCACCTTCCTGTTTCCCTCTGTACCAGAACCAAACAAGGCCCCTGATATGTCAATCAGACCAGGGTTCTGGCTATTATGCACTGCCATAATCGTCGCAAGCTCATAGCCAACATTAAAGTAGTAGTGGAGCATACCCTTGGGAACAATGAAAACATCACCTTCCCGTAGATCCTTCTGGAACACCCTAGTAGTTGTGTCCATAAACCCAACAGTAATGGCACCTTTGCTCACAAATAGTATTTCTGCAGCTCGAGGGTGAGAATGAGGGCTGACAATGCCGTCTACTTCTAGATCAGTGCGGGCCAATGCTAGCCCGAGAGTATTGAGGCCTGGAAATTCAGCTGCAGTCACAATGTTTGTGGATGAACGGAGGAAATTGTCAGTGTCCCCGACCCGTTTGAGATGTGAGGTCTTGAAATCAGAGGCACTTACGTTCGTGGGGTTCTTGCAAGGATATCCGTTGATATATATTGAATTGGGGTAATGCCAATCATTTGATGATTGGAAGGCTGTTGGGCAGAAGTCTTGGATGTTTTCATTGTCTGCTAAGCAGATCTTAACCATGAGAAAGAGGAGAAAAGAGAGAGCATGCTGAGGATTTGTCATTGTTGTTTACCTTGCAAGTGTTGGATAAAATGAGGTTGTATTTAACAGCTGGTTATCTTGGCTTAGAGGATACTTCTTGTGGACATATTGGAGCTGGATTCTTGCTCAAGTGTATTTGCTTAGAAGTAATATTGAAGCTGAGACTAAGCTTTCATCTTCCAGCTTATGGCCCTAAATCCTCTCGGAATAACTGATGTAAATTAGACCAGATCTTAAATGTATTTGTTGTGGACCCTGAACACTGGTATTAGAAAGGGTAGATTTTGGTTAGGGCTACTTAAATTTGGTTGAGACAATATATTGGTCTCAACTCTCAAGCACACAGGAACTAGTGCTGCGTGCAAGATTAATGCTACATTGTACACAAGCATTTCACTTGCCCAAGTGCTCAACTCTGTTCAAACCTCACCTCACCACCATCCTAATTCCTAAGCCCCATCGTTCTCCCCTTTTGTTAGCTATTTCAGTTTTCTCTTATAGTCAACCTTTTCCTTCAAAACATCTCCATTGTAGTATTCAAGGTTTGTCCTCAATGGAGACGAGGTTTATGAACGTTTTTATTGTACTAGGTAGTATATAACCAAGAAGAAACCTCTCATTGCTAGTGCCCTTACGAGTACGAAACCATAATGTCCACTATAATTTTATGAGGTTTCCTTGTACTTGGTGTTATCCTTTCATTGAAGATTTAACATGAAAATGAATTACGTAACGCAAGAACAGAACGGCTGACTTATTGATCATAAACTGAGTAGACGGTAGACCGCAGGCCTCCAGCTGTGGGCTGCGGCTGAAGTCTGCGAACCCCCCGGTTAGGTTCATTGGTAGGGAAGGGTGGGCTACTTGCAAATGGCATCAATGGCTCAACTATGCAAGCACCGAGCGTGCCTCTTGAATTTACTTCAAAATTTAAACACAATGCGCCATTTCAATTGCTTTATTTACATCTAAATTATGGTCAGTTTGCTTCACAGAACCACCTTCATCGATGCATTAACCTCCTAACTGACACACCTAGTCAGCTACTTCGAAGATGCAGATTAATGGCATAGCTGATGCTGAGCTGCCCAGGTTAACGAGCTCAAAAAATAGATGTACCGAGTTGCACCTAGTTATAAAAGGTAACAACAAAAAAGGGGGAGAAAGTAGCTCACTAGTCAGCGTCAGCCTGGCCAGAAAGGAGAATAGGTATGATGATGGCCCTTCCATGAACAGATAATGTGCTTGTCTTTGCTCCATGAAGTATGACCCCTATTCAAGAGTCACAACGAATATTTGATGTTCATGATGCTGATCTTGGCTACCTACAAGATATTTTCGTAAATCGACATTATGATACTACTTTTCTAGTTGGTTGATACTTGATACCAAGCCGAAATAGCTCTAAACTGATATGTTTGGCCACGTTTCAAAGTCAGTAGATAAGGATTATACATTTGTACCTACCTATCGAAACCGAGAGTGGTGTTTTCTTTTCGTGTAATGATTAATCTTACTGATCATCATCACCATACGTACTCCAAATTTCTATAGTACAAACATAATAGTAAGTGCTATTTTCATGATCCGATCGAATTCACAAGTGATTTGACAGTTGCTCTACTGTCTTAGATGTTTTGCTATAATGTGAGTGTTGATCGAGCGTATGGTAATTGGGTGATTGTATGCGAATCGACGAGCTCTGGCCTCTAGCAATTCGGGTAAGGCTGCGTATATCGGCCCTCCTTAGTACCCCATTCTAGATGGGATTCAAATGAGTTTTTTGTTGTCGTTGTTGATCGATAGATTGGCCAGTTGTCGTTACTTGATTACAAACTATGCAGCATCCGATATTCCTATAATCATCTTTTTGGTTTTCTTAAATGGTATATCAACTTTCCAGTAAAGGGACAAATGTCAAATCATATAGTGCATATAGTGGGAAAATAAAAGATTAGAGAACCAAAAAAAAGAAGGAACAATTCTATCACTCTGTCAACCTTCTAACGTACTCACTAGTCACATCTTTTCGCATGAAGTTCATTCATGAACCTAGCATATTAATCAAAAGTTTAAACTACTCCATCCCCGTCCCCCTTTTTCTTTTTGATGATAAATTAAAAAATGGCCCCTTTTAAAGAACTTATCAAAATGATGTTGAACCCCACTTTGGTGACCAAAACCTTTTGCGTTTGCTTTTGCAATATCTCAAACACTTTTTTTTTTCCCGTTTAGTTCACTAGAGCTTCGCTCCGACTACGTTCAAATCCGACCCAAACACTTTTGAATGCCCAGGTGCTTGCATATGTTGCATAAAAATAACTAGACTTTTAAATTCATAAAATTGACATTAAATTTATAAGGATGGTCTTGTGACCAATTGACCATTACTCCAAAAAACAAGAAAAAAAGAATGGTCTTCTGCAGTAGTGCTATACTGCTATGGTTCTCTGGGAACCTTATGGCTCATGCGCAGCTTTTGTAGTTACAATATTTTTTCCTTTTCCCCCACAGCCACGGGGTTCATCCTTTCCACATATGATTGCAATGAGTTTTCCAATATTACGCAACACAACCCAACTCTCGTTTTCTTACTTCTTTTGGATATCTTGTGAGGTATCATAATCATGAAATGTTCTCCGCAATTAGTCAGTGGACAATTAAGTAATATTGATACGAAATGTGATCCGAATATCCAAATCTTACTATATCCAGTCTCTAGTTCTCTTTTAATTGTCTATTTCGTTTCTTGAAATGTTCTCCGCGTTTAGTTAGTGGACAATTAAGTAATCTTGGTACCAAATGTAATTCGAATATCCAATTCTTAAAGCCCCCATTTGCACACACAAAAACTATATCTAATCTCTAGTTCTCTTTTAATTGTCTATTTCGTGAGGAAGAGAGAGTTGCTCAAGTGGTACACTTCAACCTTTAAAGTTGGGGGCTCGATTCTTACCGGCATCAGTGCTTCTCTTTACACTAAAAAAAAATAATATGTCTATTTCGTTTTCACTGCGACATCTTCAATATGTCAAGGTACTAGAGTTTTTTTAATAAGATATATGTTGTTCATACTTAATTAGCCATTCAATCTGCCACTTGGTGACGTGTCGAAAACTAAACTATTGTCAAACTCTTTTAACAGTGGTTGAATGTCTTCTACCATGCTTCATATCTTGCAGGGTACTCTGTATTTCTCCAGAACCGCTTCAATAACAGTTAGATTATCACCTTTAATCATTACTTTTGAATATCCCAACTGCTTCATTCTATATAATCAATCTCGGAGTGCTTGTATTTCAGCAAGTAATATTGTAGAATTTCCAATCCTTTTCCCCCTCGATCCTGCTTCGAAGATTTTCATTTCAGTCTCAAATAACAAAGCCAACATACGCCAATTATCCATAACATAACTAACAAAGTTTAAATTCATAAATGCACAAGCTACGCTGGGGTGGAGGGGGACTAGTTGATGTAACTGCATTCATAACTTGAAGAAATATTAGCAGAAAGGATTTTTCTAAATTTTACATCCACCTTCTCTCTGTGTTTCCATTTATAAAAGGTTCTTCTAATTCTTAGACAATTATACTCATACTGTTAAAAAATTTCCTTACAAAGGAGGTAAATACATTTTAAGAATTCCTCTAAATTTAAAGAAATTCATTCCTTGTGAAGAAAAATCCAAAGAGTATTATATTGGATATGGCGTTGAGAATTTATCCAGTGTCTATCTAAAGCTAACTGTCATGCCACACTTTGGAACTCTCAATGCAAAATGAAAAAACATGTGACTTCGTTTCATGGAGTTGATTACAAGCCTCAAAACTCATATTCTATTATTTTCCTACAGTAAAGAGAATCTTTTGTAGGTAAAGCCTATTAAAAAAGCCATAAGAAAAATTAAATTTTGGAAAAATATTAAGTTTTCAAATCCATATATGTCTTTGCATGAATACCATGGGCAAGAAAAACCGCTGATTAGGTTATGAAACCACCGTCACTCAAAAGCCCCTATCCAAGTTCATCCATACAAGATCTAGGCGGTAAAGGAATTGGAAGAAATAAATCAATTACTCCATGTGAAGTACAATTGCTAATTTACCCAATCACATACCTTGTTGGTTGGTAAATGCACATCTTCAATCTTATACCCTAAGAAATCTACAAGAGAAAACGTGTCTACCCAATTATCTGTCCATAATCTAATAAAAGTAGCATCTTCAACTTTATATTGTTTCCCCTTACCAAAAAATAGAATGCATAATTTAAGAGTATTTTCCACACCCAAGAACCAGTTGATTTTTCCTTATAAGAAAGAAATGAAAGGTCTTAAGGTACTTTCTTTCTTCTTTTTGTACTTTCTAGTTACTATGTTAGCCCATAGATTGGCTACTCTTAGAGAAAATAATTTTCAAATTAGCTTACAAATAAACGTCTTGTTAACATCCCTGTCGAACGAAGACCTAACCCAACATAATCCTTCGTATGAGAAATCATATTCCAATCAACATTGAAAACCCTTTAGTATAACACTTGGTATTCCAACTACTAGGCTGACTAGATGTCTAGATGTAGAATGTACAAATATGAAATGTTATTGTGCTTCAAAAGTGAGAAGTATTTGTGTACCAATATGGTTAACAATATTTGACAACTAATAGTATTAAGTATTCGTGCTCTTGTAAAAAGAATTAAGTTTTTTTTGTTTTGACTATGGGTAAGTCTAACATCCTTGAGATTTTAGGCCAATTCTATTTGTATTGGCCTTTTGTTTGAACCCATTTTATATATATATGAGACGAGATCTTTAATAATTATCAACTATTCATCAATGACCATCTTAGGGGCTGTTAATCAACCTTTTTCTGTCACCAATACCCAAACTCATAAATGAACATGGATTCACACTAAATTTCTGCTTCATATATATATATTTCATAATAGAAAAAACTAAAAAAAAATGCAAATATGTTCCAGAAAACATATTTTATTTTCTGTAAGGGCAGTGGTTCGTTCGCTCTCTTAATTTTTCGGACAACTTTACTGGTTTATTATTGCCGTGAATGATCACCCAATAAGCTAGCATAATCTAACTTTTGCCCTTCGGCTCATTTCTTCAATACAAAATGAAGGGTGGAGGGACGTTCACGCATCGAGCTTTGAAGGAAAAGGCACGTCTTGGCGTTGAGACGAAAGGGTCAGTAACCCTTCAAATCAATTGGTTCAGGCCTTCAGGGGCACTAGAGCCGTTTGATAGTAAGGCGAGGGTACCCTTATCCTATCTGTCCTTGTTGCGACATCATAATTCATGATCGAACACTCATCTGTAAATAAGTTTGCTCCTTTTGGCTGTCTCCCCTTTAGCAATACGTATCTCCATTATCCTGTTTCCTGTACTTGCTCCATTAACATGATACTGTAATATTATATCTTTCTACATACTACATTCATTCAATTGGAAGTGAAATATAAAAAAATAGTCAAATGAAGAAGTTGATTAGAGTTCGAAGAATTTCAGTTCAACGAACTCGAAAGGAAAACTATTCTCAACTTGTTAATAACACTAACTAATTCGACAAAATTGCTTGGATTAATCAATACCTCAAAGATGTCTCCATCAATTGATTGACTCTTTCATGTATCTACATATGTCAATCCATTTCTGAAATAAAAAAATATGTAGCAAAAGTGAATTGATTACGAAGAGGTTTCAGGTTTATGACGAGTCTATTGGTAATGAAGGTTTAGAGTTTGATATTTTCAACTTCTAAAGACTGAACTCAAATTCTAATAGTAGAACTGCACTTTTGCTTAATCAATGGACTTATTAAAACCCTATCTGTAATGGACTGTTATGAAACTACTCATTTTAAGACCTTTTTAAGGCAAAGAAATATAAATAAATATCGGTATCAAAACTTCTTATGATCAAAAGAGACTACTTAAAATAAACTTTCTAATAGCTAAATTAGACCGAAATAAACTAAAAAATAAGTTTTTAAGAGTTGTGGAGAGGAGGCCTTAATATGGTTCAAGTGAACTCTATAATACTCCGTAGAAGTGTAGAACATATATTGAGGTGCAAAAGTCAAAGCTATCTCATCTCAGATAAATAAAAGCAGCCACGACACGCCACGGTTCACCAAGCAAGATAAACCGACACTACATCAAAACTTGAAAATCAATAGGCATGGTCCTCAAGGTCCAGCAACTCTGCATAGACGAATACTGTAGTAGCATTTTCCTAAAATCACATATCAGCCAAGCGTGTCAAAATTTGATTGTGTCAAAACAATACCTAATGTTTAATTCAAACCTCCGTACTAATTCACCTCCATTTTCCTACTACATAGGAGTAAGATATTAGGATTACGAAAGGGCTAGTACTCCCATGCATTACGATAAACAACCGATAACCACCAAACAATACAGCGACCTTTACAAAATGCCAAAGGCCATCTGACACGTGTATAATATTTATATCCATCTACTCGTATGGCAAAGAAGAAGATCATCCAAAATCTCCTTATTCAGTCACTCTCATTATTAGGCTCTAATGTCTTGTAGAGTTCTCTAGATCACACCAACATGAATTATTTAAATCAAATCTAACTAAATTACAATGTCTTTCTTTTTTTTGAAATGAAAAGAAAATGAATTAAATTGAATAAAAAGTAGCGAGGAAAGTTAAAATTGAAACTCATATTATATTACAAATACAAAAATGAAAATATATTCCAAATAATTCCTACTCCGTACTTTTCTAAATTATCCACAACAATCCATACTATAACATATTTGTCCTTGAAATAGTTTTATGTAGTGTGAATAATAGTATTAATAATAATAATAATAATAATAATAATAGTAATAATAATAATAATAAGTACATGGTATGATACTATGATGTAATGAAAAACAAAAATTAAATTAAGTCATCTCTTGTTGCTAGTATAACAAGTGAACATTTCAATTCAAAATGCATTAGTTACATGGATTGCATTACTGCATAACAAAGTTGAAAAAGATTGTATTATAAAACATTAGAAACTTTTCTCACCTTATTTTCGAAAACAAATATTCAAGCATTGGCATATCTAGGGTCGTAGTAGGAATTAGGCAGTGCATTAACTCGAGTGGTGAGTAGGTAAAAGAATTATTTTTTTTTGATAGAAAGGTAAAAGAATTTAGACTAATGTTGGGAAAATTGCTTCTTTTTTTTTAAATTCAATTTTGGTGATTGTTGAATTGGTGTGATGCTTAAATTTTTTGATTTAACTATTAAGTAACTATGTAGTAATAATTTAGGTATTTTAGTAAAATATATAACTTATACAAAGTTTTTTATGTTCATTTTTTTAATATAAAATTATGGAAAGATTTTACAAAAGAAAATTATCAATTATCAAATATCAAATGATGGAAGTGGTAACCGAAAAGGTTCGAGTAGGTCAAATGCAACTAATAGTTTTTCCTTTTCATACTTATGATGCAATGCTTAGAAAAATGGACTCGAATGATCTTCGTTCCTTGTGACCCTTCATATAGGAAAAAAATTTCATAATATTACGTTACTTAAACGAAATAATTATACAAAAGTATTTGACTAAAGGTTCATATCATCCTCGAGAATATACTTTCCTACGAAAGTGATTGAGAAGACTCTAAAGTTTAATCTGGTTTGATACATATGGTGATTAGCTAGTTTATAGTTTTAATTATGACGAAGCAATGTATTTGATTTTTACTCGCACCATATGAATTTGGTTTCTTGATCCACCATTGTCAAGTAAATATTATTATTATTTACATACGTAGTAATTCCAAAGTAATAAATTTGTTGGAAAAGATAAGAAATATGCAACATAATTGAAAACAACTTCAAATAAATTAAGTGAACAAATAAACTATCAATTTTGAGCTACTGAAAAATCAGAAAACGTTACTCAGATCATCAATTTATATTGATAATATATCTTCATTTTCTGATGATAGCTACCTGTCTACAAGGCAACAAAATGCATTGTCGCACGTGACATCTTGCCCACTGTTCTTTTGCCGCATCACACCCTATCCTCTCCTCACTCTCTTAAATAATTCTTTATCCAAAATTAAAATAAAATAGGCGACAAAAGCCATCATGTTATCATCGTATTTATTTTTTTATACAAAAATATTCCCCAACATAATCTACAAAATCCCATCTACTCAATATTAAATGTAATTGAGTAATATTAATAAAACCCCATATAAAAAAAAGAAAAATATAACTCTAAGTTCCTAGCTAACTCAAAAGTTATTCTTAAACCATGATCTCGAAACCAACAGACCGGCATTTTACCGGGAAAGACCCCACCTCCGCCGTGGGAACCTCCGTGACGTTGGTGGTCCGGCGGTAAGGCCCAAGCCATTTGAGCTGCATGTAACGATTCTTTCTCCATGGCGCCAAAGTTAAGCCGTTGTTCTTCATCGATCTTCGTGCCTCATCACACATCAACCGTACAATCTTCTTAACATCATCCGGTTTTCCGACGAAAACTCTCGGCAAAGAATTTCTAAAACATTTATAATTCTGGGTTTCTCTCGCAATCTCGAACTCGCCGGAAAAATCGGCGTCGACAATGTACCTCGCCGGCGGTGAGCGGTGGTCTCGCCGGAGGAGAACGTCGATGAACTCGTAGTTACCGGCGGCGAGGCCACCGCCGGCGGTGGCGTCCCACCGGACCTTGCAGACGCCGGCGTTGTAGCCTAGCTCCCGGAGATACGCCATCAAGTTTCGGGTGAAGACCGACTTGTTTCGTCGAAAGATGGAGAGAATCTCCGCCCCTCGAGCTGCATGGGCCGCTAGTTGGGCGGCGAAAGGGTCTGCATTGTGGCGTAGTATCGGGTTGATCACGTCGTTTATTAGTTTTTTCGGGTTGGATTGTAGGAAGTCGTTAGAGTCGGAGTCTGAATCGGAATCAGTATCATCACAAAACGTTGTTGGTGCATTACTAAACGTATTAGTGCACTCGTCTTCTAGGAAATTTTGGACTAGGTATGATAAACAAGGCGAGGCCGAGGTTGAGGAGGACGAGGTGGAGGAAGACGGGGAGGAGGATGATATGATGTCCGTCTCGGCTTCGTGTTCACTGCCACTACTAGTGCTAATGTAGCTAGTGGAAGTGCCGAAGATCCTAGCACGGACTTTTTCGTTAAAAGGGTCAGTGAATTTCTTGTAACTAGCTCGGTTGACACAAAGCGCCATCTCCTAGTTTTTTCGTTTGTTTGTGTTAGAGAATTATGGGATGAGAGGATATGTTAGGTTGAAGTGTAGCTATGTAGGGGATGTGTATATTTATATGGTGGGAGAATTGGTCCAAGGGGGAAATGAAGGGAGAAAATAGGAATTTGGTAAAGAATAGTGGGAATATTCGGGGAGAAAAGAGTTGTCCCTTGGGAACTTGGGATAAAAAGAAGGGAGACATTAGTTTATCCGGTTTGGGTTTGGGTGATTATGCCTTTTCCTTGGAGGGGCATAATGTAGGCAGTGGGTATATGCGTTTGTAGAGGGAAAGGACATAGCAATCAATGTGAGCATTTCTACATTACCAAACAGTATTTATTACTTGACACCCAAACAAAAAAAAAGGTATACGTATTTGTTATTGCAACCTGATATATGATAATTGTAGTCTGCGAAGAGACTATTGCCACAGTTGCACTGAGGGGTCCGTTGAAGGCCAATGTAGCATTTTAATTAATATTTTTTTCCGGGGACGATATATAGCCCTCCATACGTAAATCGATTTTGTTGATGTGTAGAAATTATCAAGTGATGCTGTGATGCATGCATCTAACTATCTAACTACTCCAATCATTAAGGCAATTTTGAACTCGTTAGGCCAAGCCCTCCAACGGCTCCAACATCTATCGAAGTGGATTGTGAAAATGTAGCTAGATCAAGGGTTTTTGTACTTTTGTATATTATTGAATAGTTTGTCTCCTAGAGAAAATTAACTAACAAAATTTAATTCTAACTTAAATTGAAATGGATATGAAATTATAGTGAACCGGACTGAAGTATGCTCAAATAGTTTAATTGGATCGGATGACATTGTTCTTTTGACTTCCTTGCAGCATACAAAACTTTATATGAATTCAACTCAACTCATAATTTGCGAGCTTAAGAAATTTTGAAATTAGTATGCATTTGTATATTATTATAAAAATCTCATTATATAGTTACATTAGAAAACAGCAATATTGATAGGGTTTTGATAAATAAGTTGAAAAAATGGTTATTATTAAGTTTTAAATTCATGCAATTCCTTTTCCCATTCAAAAATACAACATAATTTGTGAATGGAACACAAATATGAGGATTCTAACCAGCTTGGTGGGTGTATACACGGTGTATTCTAATGCACCTGGTGAAATTATTTTCAAACGTACTTCGTAAACAATTTTAAGATAATTGTGCACCTAGTGTACACAATGTCTTTTGTCAAGAGCCATTTGCGGCCATTTTAAGGAGAACGGAGATTGAACTTGGACTGTAGAGAATGTGAAATGAGATTTTAGACCTATTCTAACAAGAGATATTTTAATTACCGTCCTCGTTTGTAACTGTACAGATCTCGTCTACCAACTTTGAAATATCTTTGAGCTACCAATAACTTATTAAACATTAGTACGTGATCAATATAATACTCAACAGGCAACAAACAGGTAAAGTTAATCAAATCTAATAAAATAAGGACGTAAAAACAAGTAAACAACATCTTGATAAACATTACAAATAAGTGAATCACTTATAAAAATGACTTATGATAAGAAGTTAAGAACCATAGTGGTCCAGCTAACAACTCAGGTAGATCAGGAGAGAGAGAGGGATAGACGAGTGAAAGCAATAAGCATATCCGACGGTGCAGGGGAGGATAATTCTGTAAGAGGGGATGAGTTGGACGGGTTTGATCATACTTTGTAGTTTATACAGATTATTACAAAGTGTGGTATAGGTCCTGTGCCTATGTAGTTGAAAAAATAATTTCCGTCTTTCAACTTTAGATGCTTATGAAGTATAGCAAAATGGCTAAGAAAAACTTTCAATACTTCTTATTTTTGATGAAGTTATTGGGAGTCAATATTTCAATATAGTAATTGATCAATCGTGAAAACAATCTCTTTGTTTTCTTAAAAAGGGGTAAAGTTGCGTACATACTAACTCAAATACCCTCATTTAATGGGGATATACACTCGATTGTTGTATTACGGAGTGGTACAATTGAAAGGGGCGTGAGTTGGCACGTGGAATTTAGGCGACTCTTTTAGAAGGTTCCTCGTATAAGGCGAAAGTTAAGTTTGGTTGGTGGGTCTGACCTCTGCCCCTTCGTGAGTGTGAAGGTCGATGGTGATTGGTTGTTTGGAAGTTATTAGGTGTGGTGGTCTTCACCTGGTTAAGATGAGGCTGTGGATCAGACTTGTGGTTTTTGTCTAGTTTAATTTTGTCATTTATGTTTTCAAAACCATGAGCTAGTTGCATGACCAAGTTTTCAATTGTCAATTGCGTGGATTTGGGGTGGGAATTATGCCATCAGTCGACAGTCAATCCTTGCTTCATGCATTTTTATATATAAATCAAAGATTTTACTAGATCTATGAATTTCATAGATGAAAGCATCAAGATTTATGGATTATGTTGATGTTGATTTATTTGATTAATTATTACGAACAATCGAACTTGGTACTAGTGTACTACCGTGCTATGTCAATACTCCTGATATGCGAAGTGTTAACGTTTTCTCAAAGCCTACCCCCCC
>ONZK01002775.1:79835-96122 GCA_900322385.1 Pharnaceum exiguum | reverse complement strand
AATGTTAAAAATGAAAAATGACCCCATACAAACCGAAAAATGACCCTCCATGTTAAAACTGAAAAATGACCCCCATACAACTGTAAAATGACCCCTATAGTAAAAAAAAAAAAAAAACCATCTCACACTAAGATTAGTGTGAGACGGTCTCACACAAGTATTTGTGAGTAAAAAAAGAGTTGCAAGTGGGGTGTAAGCTGATGTGGCATACATAGAAATTTGTGTATAGTTGCAAGTGAGTTGTAGGGATAAACTTGCTCTTATATACTGGTGAAAAATTTGACGTAATCGAGAGAATGAATGACTGCATAAAAATCCTCGAATTCTTAATTACACCCGGTGTACACATACATCGGATGATTTTTTTAAAGCATTACATTATATATCATTAGTCATCTTTTTGATGTCGATTATTAGTCAGTTTCTGTATTAGTTATAAATCCACCAGCTGTACATGTACACTCGGTGTAGCAAAGACTTATTATATTGGAAAAAATTATATTGTAGGATACTACATTATTAAATGTGAATATTTATATTAGCCCCAATATAATAAAGTTTGTAGTAAATATCCAACATTTAATTCATAACCTTTATCTTTGCAACTTAATTCTTGTTCCCAGATAACAAAATAAGCGATAATAAACTCACACATCATGTTAAACCCTTCTGCATCAACTCAGTATCTCCGTTTTAGACAAGAACTTCAACCGACAATTTCATGTAGATCATTCAAATAGTACTTCTGGCTGATGGCATCCCATGCCTGCAGTTGAGAAATTAAATTTAATCTGGTCATTTTTCGTTGCAGCCCTTGCAGGAGTACAAGTATGAATGTGATGTAGTACGTAGTACTCCGTATAAGATAAGGTCTATGGCTATATTTGTTCGACAATTGTATCAAATAATCAAATATCTATTCAGTACAACACAAAAAGAACACAGCAAATCACTCAAAATTACAAAAACAAAGACATTTTCGGGTCCACCAAGCACTTTGTATTGGGGTTCATTGTCTATTTGGATCTTGTTTAAGCCAAGGACACAAGCACTTAACATAGTGTTTTTTTTTATGGACTGAGCAGTGAGCACCTAACAGGCTAACATAGTTATGGTAACGCATACTAGTATGCGACAAAATTAATAGAATTAATTAATCATACATTATTACCAAATTGTGAAGCTTTTCCATTATGTCCTGCTAAATTGTACATGTTTGGATTTCCATTTTTTCCTAATAAAGTGAGGACTTTGGCTACATGAAACGAATAAGGACTGGATGAGATGAATTTGCAACTAACTTGACTAGAATATCAAATCTAGCCACGATTTGTAAAATTAGTGCGCATGTCAATGTCAGTACATATGTTGTTGTTGGTTATCTGCCACAGCCCACGGTAACAACCTAGAACCTTGGAAAGAAGATGCTGGTAGAAGAAGACGAACGCACAATTGAGCAAACCTACAACCTTTACCGGTCCATTAAATATAACTCTGTCACCCAAATCTTTCTTTATACTCTTGTAATGAAACATCACTCGCATTTCAATTTCTATTATTATGCATGGACTCTAAAATGATTTATCGTAAGTTCACAACCATTATAGTACAAAATATATATTCAGATTGGTCTGATAAATCGTAATCCGTTAAATGGGACCATTTGTCTATTGTCATCGGCCACTGACCACAAAGGCGTCATACTTTTGTTGTATCAATGTTTCATGATATTAATATGATAACCTGATTCGAATTCTATTTGAATGAAATGCAATTTGACGCTGTCCTACATAATAATCTTATAAATTTATTGGCACTTTGGCAGAGCTATGTACGTACATATAATTCAGAATTTAATGGCCTCTCCTAAATTATTTGGAAATATCTAACACCAAAAAAATATATTTGGAAATATCTAATTCCATTAAAGAATCGTTTCTTATCAAATCATTCAATTAGGCTGTAGATAAATGCTTTTGATACATGTACATCCCAGCCAAATCGTAGGAAGACTACAAACTGGACCTTTCGACCAACCATTCTTGGTTTATCTTACCTCTACGAACATATTCTCAGCTAAGAATCTCTGAATCTGGAGCCTGAGCCATTGACACTACTCGTGGTATCAAAATAAATAAATCTGGTGTGCTATTGATGTTACAAACAACTTTTGTCCACCTAGATATTGATGAAGGCACTTAGGCCAGTCATGCATGTTGTCGATCTTCAAATGCAATGAAACTGAACTAACGCCTAGCTAGTTGTTCTTTAGGTCCGGCCGTCCGGATAGTAATCTGGTTACTATATTGAAAATGGATGAAAATGCGAGCTAAATCAAACTGAATTTTATGGTTATAGTATGTTAGTTTATCTATCAATCCAATCATATTACAGTTCAATTTTTTTCTTTTCACTTTAGTTACTGTTTTTTTAGTTAGAAAAATTTATATTAACCAGTTTTATTGTATGAGACTGGGTGGAAGGGGTCATTATTGTTTGTTCGATGGTTCATTATTGTGTATCAAGTGGTTCATTATTGTGTAATTAAGGGTTCATTAATCCCCATTCTCATATATGAAAATATGAAACGGGTTCACACATTTTTTGTGTGTTTTTAGTACACAATGTCGATTATTTCACTTCAGTTTTTTTCCCTTTTTAAATGAGTTCAATACATTTCAGGTCTCATCCAGACCAGAAAATAGAAATAATTCAGTTTTGAAGAAATTAATAGAACTGCGGGAAGGAGCTTGTGGTTTAATTGAGAAAAAAGTACTTTGAATTAAGATGAAGACCATTTAAAGAATCAATGAGCTTCTTGTAAAATTAAATAGAACAAAATTATAAGTGCCTAATAATGAGTTTTTTTTTGGGGGGAGATGGTTTTGTTACAATAATGATGATGGCGTTTTCATTGGTGGCATTTGTATACGAAAATTTCATTAGATACTATGCATATAAAATGTATGTATACTTCTCAGTCCGGGTGGCAGGTAGGGTTACTTTCTGAAGGGGTCACTTTAGGGTTAAGTGATTTTCGGGTTGGATCGCTTGGAGGATGTGTTATGAGAGGCGGCGTGAGTAGCCTTGGATTGGGTCGGCGTGAGTGTATAATGAATCGCCAAGAGTGTCAGGAGGGCCGTGAGTAGCCTCTATTTTATTTTTTCAGGGGGGCCTTGTACGCCCCTACTTGATATCATGTCAAAGTATCAAATAAGGTAAATGCATGGGTTGACTTGTATTAACCAATTAACCTTGGTTTTCATATAGAAACCCCGGGTTTGATTACCAATAGGGACACTGGAAGGGAGGTTTCTTTCTTCTTCCCCCATCCTTTTCAATATTCAACCTATTAGCCCATCGATCAGCCCGAGATAAGACTTCTACGAACGGGTCTTTTTACCTTAAAAAAATGTGTTAACTCGCATTAACCTCAAAGATTGTTTTTTAGTTTTTACAAACGAAGAACTAGGTCTGGCAAGCACAACTACAGTACTGTATACATTCTAATGACTAAATAGTGACAACTGACAAGTAATAGTGCAATAGTGCACGGCTTCGTGACTTAATCGTGAATGCTTAAGAGGGATTACAGTCTACAACACAGTCAGAAATGCCGGAATATGACGCCGTAGTAGCGAAGGAGTGGTACTCCAGTTGCTACGCACTTTTCCTAAATAAGTAAAAGAAAATAAAACGATTTCGTCATTTTCAAGCCTAACATTTTCTATTTAACTGAATAGTGGCGGAAAAATGTCATTTTGACTTCAGTCAAAAATATCAACCTTTTTTTTTAATTTTAAGAACTCATGATCGACTAGGCCGCAAGGACAATACTCAATACTACTGGGACACTATTCTGCGCTCAGATGCAGCAGATCTGCAAATGCCTTACGAATTGAATTGCGATTGCTTCTCGCACTACTATATTTTTTTACGGTGGCATTCTATTCCTCTCGCATATCCTTTGCCACTTGGCAGGCAGATGTTAAGGGTTCTTTCAATATCAAATTTATGTGAACCCATTTTATACATGAGATTGGTAATATAATACAGAGTACGTGTCTTGCTCTCTTGTAAAACTTACTTCAGTTTTTAAGTATCCACTAAAATAGAGTTTCTTTGATTACTTCTTGACTTCTTGTAGTAGCACTAGCTAGCCCAAAAGATGAAAACATAAAATAAAATATTCTTTAACTCGTGAAGTAACTCAAAAAAATACTGTTAAAATGATAATGAAAAAATATCTTACTAGTCATAGTAAATTGACTGCTCTATATATATACTTTCGCGATTGCCCTTGTACTATCAGAATCGATCGACAAAACAAAAGTGCAATTAACATGTGCATGACCACTCTAATCTAAAACTTTTAAGCGAAAAAGGCCACGAATAGGTGGAAGATACATTAGTCTGATCAGCATTTGTGACTTTATGCATATTATAAGTCTACACACTGTTTTAAAGTTCTCTGAATGAAAGCGGTTCCATCTTCTGTATCCATTGATGTCATCTTATATAGTTATATACACACTTTGCTTGGGGTTGAAAATGACCAATTACTTGCTGATTGATGTGAATCTATATCTCTGGGAATGCATTATGCATTGGCTACTAGTCTGCTACGGTTGTCCATCGAAAAACATTACATTTATGTTAGTACTTTGTAGAGACCAGAATAAATGTTTTTTTTTTGTCTTACAGCAGAATGGACGTTGATGCTCGTTGGGCCTCGTTCTTGTATAAAATTTAGCTGAGGACAAATTTGGATAATTGTCTCGATTGTACATTGAAAATCGAGAACTTTTGGATCAATTTTAATTTGATAGGGTGAAACTTATTTTGAATCGGACATGGGGTGAGCACCTGACCAATAGACCTTAAATATGTGGCTCAAACATATATGAGTAATGGTGTGTTGTGTTCGTTTGTAAGGATTTCAATTGAAACTGAACTTTAACTTAAAAAAAAAACTAAAAAAATATGAATTGAAGTGAAAATTATAAAATTATGACTATAACTGAACTAAAATGAATTAAATGAAGTGAAATATACTGAACTAAACTTAACTTTAAAATTACAGACAACAAAACACAAATATGTACGTATGCTGATGAATGTAATGGCTTATGGCTCTCTCATTGCGTATATGTTTGACGCTGTGCGCCAGTGCAATGTTCTAAATTATTTCCTGTCAACAACTCCTATGTTATGTATTACAGTATATGGTCTTGATGACTTGATTTCGCAATGGATTCGCGATTTATAACCTAAAATCAAACACATTACATGCAAATATGCAATTTCTCTTCAGTAAACCACGCATTTCGCTGAGAGACCTATATTAATGTACTCCCTAATGTGGTCTGAGGAATGAGCTTTCCGCTAAACAGTTCAAATTCTGGTATCGATCATCAAAAGCGCGCGCCTTGCTTGTGTTGCAATTACTATATTGTATAACATCATAACTAGAAAGTGACCAAATGTTACTCTAATCGAGTAATCGGTATCTAGAAATTGGTGCCTAATATGAACGGAAACTTGCGTAGGGGTATATCACTCCGACCAAAGCCCAAAGGTCAGCGGATAGAGAAGGGAATTAATGCAGTATGTAATTGAGTGAGATGCACTAAATTTGTCTAGCATTAATTCTGAAATCATTATTAAGAATCTTTTTTTTTTCTTTTGGGGTGGCATTAAGAATCTCGATTAAGTATGCTGTTCAAATTTGTGAATCAAGAAACTGATGATACTTTAATCAATCGATCATAATTGACTGAATTATTATTTCAGGGATAGGATGTGAGATTATCGATGGCGCAAGGCAAAGAATTAAATGGTTGTAGTGTCAAAACGATAAGGTCATGAGGATAAGAGTACTCTATTGTTGGAGATTGAGCGGTAATCAAATGGAGGGAACAATTCGAATAGGATGGACGAAGTTCCCTTTTATACAACTCTTATCTTTCCTTTTTCTTAGCCGGTTAACATATTATACAAAACTTTCAATTTTTCATTTTTTCTTCAAGTTGTTATAATGTGTAAAACATCTCTTTGTAAAATAAATCCGTAGTTTTGGGCAAAATATACCCTACAACGGGCCGGGGTATACCAAATATCGTACACCTTTATTTCTTTTTATGTAGGTGTTTAATTGTTGAGTTTTCTTAAGGTTTTGACTAGAATGGGAGAGAAAAACTATATAGATATACGATGCTTGATACACACAAGGGGCATGGTAATGGTCCTCGTAGTTTTTCTTTGTGAAAACAAGGTTACTTATAAGTTATATAACTATCTTCATAAAATCCATATCTCTTAGTGACACATATATAACTAGTCTACATACTTTCGAAATGGTTACATAGTTTTCCTTTTGATTTTCATTTAGGCTCGACAATCTTCTTTATTTGTGTGCATTTAAGCCTCAATGTTCTTTTGTATAGTGTTAATGCAGGCATTGAGGTCGGTAAGAATCAAACTCTCAATCTTAAGAATTGAAGGTTAGATGCCCACCACTTGAGCACTCTCTGCTCATTTAGGCCTTATGTTTTTTTTGGGTTTCCCACGAGATTTCCTTAAACTCTTGGGGCCTAAGGTTAATCCTTTCTCGCGGTACGTGGCTATCACTGGCATGAGAGATCTTTACACATAATGAGAATCGAACACATGACCATCTGCTAATTAGATCGTCCCCACAATTATAAAGTTGTGAACTCAATGGATCTTACACATTTGAGCCAACCCAATGAGGTTTATACCTTTATGTTTCAATTGGCATTATTTAATTTAACTCATGTTCGGTTCAAATTTGTCCATTTTGTTCTAATTCTTCTATGTTTTTAGATTTTTCAATTGGGCACATTGGTAAGTGTCGTTCCGATTTAAAAGAACCGGACTTCAAATATTGCGAGAAAGTAGTCTATCATTAGCTAACCTATTTTCATTTAGGAGATGGTGTAGAGTGGATGCAAAATCGAACACAACTACTGTATAGATGTTCTTTCTAAATTGAAACTATACAGATGTTAGGCAATACTCTTGAGTAGTAAAACTTTTATAAGACGGTCTTGTCGAAATTTCGAATAATACATATCAAGAAATGGTTATAAAATTTTATACATTAGAGTTTTTAAAAGTGATTCATACACAATATCCTGTAGAATGAGGCCATCTTGCACAATGTCTTTTGTACTCCCAAGGGCCAAGTCCCAAGTACGTACGTAAATTGTAAACATAGATCGTAGGGAATACACTGGTGCCAGATAACAAGTTAGCAACCAAAGAGGAAAGGAAAAGGACTGTCAGTGACTCAGTGGCATTGCAAGTCAAAGAGGACTTGTAAATTACCGATCATGAAAAACCGTGTTGGAAAGACAGAAGATCTTGGACTTGTTTTGAGCGTCATCTTGGATCTTCCAGAATTTCCAGGCTTTTATGCTGCTAGGAAATCAACGAGCTGTTGGTTTCCATTATGACCAGAAGCCACATACTTACAAAATTAACATCTAATATTTCTACTATGTTACACCTCCTTTCTGAATTTGCCTTGACGACAACAATTGAGTGTGATCCCTATTCAACAAGGGTGCTCGACGGTCAGAATGTAAGCAATCTTCCTTGTGAATCTTGCTTTGACGTTCACTACCTAGCATAAACGCCAAAGCCTTTCTAGTTGCTACTAGTATCTAGTTTCGCACCCTCCCGCCTTTTACGGGGGGAAAGAAAAGAGAAAATCAAAAGAACTTCAGAGAACTTAAGAGAAAAAAGATGTCAGAAAGAAATAGGCTAAAGAGTCAGTAAGCTACTGGTGTTTTTATTATCATGGCAGGTCAAACAGTCCTTTTCACCTTCTCCAAAACAAGAAAGAAAAATGGACACTGTATAAATACATTTGTATTCTTCTTTGCTTGCAAACAACAGTGCTTATTTTATTTGCTATATAGCTGCTTACAACCCACCCAAACACCTTCCCCTCCTTTTCCTTCCCTCTTCACTCTCTATTCCTTTCTCTCTCATTTTCTGTCTGTCATCTCACCGCTGTTTTGCCAACTTCTTTTTCCCTCCTCTCAAACCACCGCACTCATATCAAATTCTCATTATAACATAACCTTCTTTTAAGTTCTCCTGTTTTAATCATCTTTTTTAAGTCAACTTGTATACTGAAATGTAAACTCATTTTAGCCAAAGTTTGTCATTCTTGGTACACAAAATCATCACTATTTTTCAACCAATTTTCCTCTTGTTAACCAATTTGAGCATTTGTCATCATGGACAAAGAATTCTTCATGAACACCCAACTTCAATATGATCATCATCATCCATTCACAACCCAAATGCCAACATGGCAAACACTATCAAATGCAATGGAAATTCAGTCCTCACAATCTCCCGATTGCTTTCTCTCCCCTCACACAACAACTGATCAATTCGAGTCAGCCTTAAGCTCCATGGTGTCCTCCCCCGCTGCCTCAACCTCGGCGATGTCGAACGAGAATTTCGTGATCAGGGAGCTCATTGGGAAGCTAGGAAGTATTTGCAACTCGGGTGATATCCATGGTACTCATCCCCTACCGCCTTACATTGGTGGTAGTAGCACTAACAATTCATGTTACAGCACACCCTTAAGCTCTCCTCCTAAGTTAGGCATGCCAACCATGGATCAATTGGTGAAGGAAAACTTTCAAAGTTTAGGAAATTCAGTGCCCATTAGCTCCCATTTGCCTGCAATGCCTGGAGGTCCCGGTTTCGCAGAGCGAGCTGCAAGGTTTTCTTCATTTGGAAGTAGGAGTTTTAATGGCAGGACAAGCCCATTTGTAGTGAACAATAATAATAATCTTAGTAGTAGTAATAATAATAATGGTCAAGACTTTGCTTATAGATCTAACAACAATAGTTTAGTTGGTTGTGGTGGAAAGTTACAAAGAGTATCTAGTACCCCTTCACTAAAGGCAACAGCAGCAGCTGAAAACAACAAGAATTCACCCTTAGGACCAGGAAATGCTAACAATGAGAGGAAACAAGCTGGAAATTCAGCTCAAGATCAAGGTGAAAACCTCAATTCAAAGGAGAATTCTTCGGTTTCGGGCCAAAGTCCTCCTGTTGAAATTGGATCAAACAGGAAGAGGAAAGCTGCTCCCAAGAGCAAAGGAAAGGAAGCTCAATCTTCCCAACCAACAAACACTACCAAAGTATGTAACATTTTATAGTCAATTGAAACATTATGCTATATATCTTTCAGTGGGAAATTTTGATAATAAACTGTTTAATGTGATTGCAGGCTGCTGAAAATGAGGAAAGATCAAATGCAAAGAGAAGCAAATCAGAGGAAAGTGAAGGTAGAGATGATGGTGAGGAGAAATCAGAGGGGGATGACAAGAAACAAAGCAATTCAGATGACAAGCAAACTGAACCTTTCAAGGACTATATTCATGTTAGAGCAAGAAGGGGTCAGGCAACTGATAGTCATAGTCTTGCTGAAAGGGTATGAATCAAACTCTAAAAAGATTTGATCTTTTATATACATAAGATAAAAGTTTTACATAATTACAAGCCTTTAGTCTTATTCTTGAATTTGATGAAATGTGCAGGTTAGAAGAGAGAAAATTAGTGAAAGAATGAAGCTTCTTCAAGATCTTGTACCAGGCTGCAATAAGGTAAATTTTAAGTTAAGAGCATGAAAATTTAGACTTTCTGTTAGTAGGAGTGTAATAGTATACTTGATATTGATTTGAGTAAGCTAGCTAGTTTCATGGTAGTAATAATATTTAATGAAGCTCATTGGTTGTTGTATTTTTACTCATTTTGGTCTTTGATGCACTCGTTTTAGGTAACTGGAAAAGCACTCATGCTGGATGAAATTATTAACTATGTACAGTCATTACAAAGACAAGTTGAGGTACATTATTTGAGGCTAATGGAGCTACAGTTAGTATCATTTACTATAAACAAGTTGCTAATTGTGAACTTATGTATTTGTAGTTTCTGTCAATGAAATTATCCTCAGTGAATCCACGGTTGGAGTTCAATGCAGATAACCTTTTCTCAAAAGATCATGTAAGACCACCTTTTATTTCCTTTCTCCTTTTTTGGAAAAAGGAGGTCTATCTTATTTCCCATTTACAATATTTTGATGGTCTAGCATACCCTTTTTTTTAAATTTATTTATATTTTGTTGAAATTATTTCAGGTGATCCAACCAAATGGTTCAGTGCCGCATCCAATGTATCCATTAGATTCCTTAGCGCCAACTCTTTATGGACAGCCACATCAAAGTAACATAACCACCGGGGGTCCTATGGCCCCCTGCCCCATGGACCCTTTAAATCCCAACCTCAACCAAAACAATGCCTTGCAATTACCTCAATTTGATGGGTTTCCTAATGGTGTCCCTCGGGTAATCATTCCTTCCAACCCCTCTCCATCACATCATATCATTACTTAAATTGTCATGATTATGGACGATTAATACTCACTTTATTCTTAATTATCTGTTCAATGATAGTTAGAGTTATACTAACAAGAGTATTAATTCGATACGAAAGAACTATGTATATACAATTGCGATTAAGAGTTATACTAACAAGAGTGTTAATTCGATACGAAAGAACTATGTATATACAATTGCGATTAACTAACACAGTTTGTGATTGTTACTTCACAGCTAACATCATTATGCCAAGGAGACTTGCAAAGCATTGTACAAATGGGTTATGGACAAAACGAGAATGGCTTACAACCCTCAAGTGGTAATAAAATTTGTACTTAATTGAGATGGTTATGTACGTACATTATGTTAATGTAGATTAGTGAAACATACACAATAAACTTGCAACTTACATTTGGCTTGCTTTGTCTTATGTAGGGACGAATCAGACATCACTAATGAAAATTGAGTTCTAACCACCAATCATCAATCCTCAATATGATGGCCAGACTAAGAGAGGGAGAGGTAGAGAGAGGCAGCCTGTATATAGAAAGAGACTTTGTGATCAGACGTACTGGCGCATGATTTGTCAAGCCTTTTGTCTGAATGTCTAATCAAGATAGAATTTTTTTCCTTTATTTTTTGTGTTTTTCAATTTTTTTACTAGTCTCACTTCCCCCCCCCACCCCCCTTTCCTCTTTTTATCCATCGTCCAATGATTCCCATTTTTCGTTTTTTAAAGGGGAGTTGTAATATTGTGATCAATAGGTGCTAGGTGTTCTTTGCACCTGTACCAGTAGTGTAACATACACTGTATTAAGTATAGTAAACATAACATTTTTCTAGTAGATGGTCTATGAAATAAGATATACTATCTACGTATTTACGATTATTATCATAAGATATTTGTTCGAATTGCGCAAGAGCCTAACAAAACTGTGGGTTGGTTACAACTTAGGAAGTAGGAAATCATTTAAAAATAACAATTGCGATTAGTGTAAAGTCTTCCACTCTCTTTCTCATGTACCAGTACAAAGGCTATTTTGATCAACTTGTATAATACAAACTACTTGGGCCTAATACATCGGTACTATTGAGCTGGTGTCACCACATGACTAATTTAATAAATTTGTAATGCAATTGAAAACTTCTTAACTGAATTAAAATTTGGATGGAATAAGTTAATTCCCATTTAATTTGCTTAACCAAAAACACAATAACAGAGAACCTTCTGTTCTCTTTTCACTGTTGTCATGGAAGAAAATGATCACAGGATAAGCTTAATATAATTTATCATCCCAGAGGTAAAATATATTTAATCTTCTGAGCTATCATTGAAAGAATCCCAGGTTGGCAGTGCTGGGATTCTGGCCAGACTCAGTGAATGAATGAATATGGTCCTCAATTTATCATCAAACTTACTGGTTAGTATTAAATAATACACCACGTATGTACTGTATATGGGATTTGAGTTATTACTGTGATTTTCTTACAGGATGATTTTTTGAAAAATTAAGGTAATTAGAAAGTGGATTTTAGCAAGGAAAAGACAGCCACTTTTCCGCAGTTCCACCTCATATATAGAATTAAAATACGTAACAATTTTGACTAATAATGGATAGCTGATGGTGAAAAATCCAGTGTCTTGGGTTCAACAAAAGATTTCTGCATTTGCAGCCTTTGTCAATAATTTAATCAAGCTTTATATCATTGGCCTGCCATGGCAGTGGTTTTTGATTAAATTATATGGAGATGCTTTGAATTTGTTGTGGGTTTACAGGAAAGGGTTAAGTAATGGGGAGCCAAGCTTTCATTTCTTTATGTGCAGAGAAAAATTAAACAATAATAATTCTTAAATAATAATGTTTCAGATGACAGCCTTGTCCTGATTGGTCCATTATAAACCTAAACCAATCATTTAGTGAACAGTTTCTGACATTACTTCTATATTCTATGGTTTATAATAGGTGTCTTCCTTTGTCTCCTTAACCTTAATGGTGAAGGACTTACCCTTATAATGTATTTATGGGTGCACCATTTAAAGTTTATATGCCTTATTTGTGCAAGCTAGACTTCCCTTCACCTTTACTTGTCATTAAAAAAAAACTATCTAAATTTTCTTGTCATTAAGTACCCACACAAATTTTGAAGGTTCAGAGCAACTTAAGTGTATGAGTCAAAAATTGCATTTATCATTTACGTTCTCAAATCGTAATAGCAGTAGAGAACTAGAGATGTGTTGTTTCTGAGGTGTAGCTCATAAATGATCTGCCAGTTTCTCAAATTGGCTAATGTATAAAATCACAGATAATGCCAATTCTGACTTGTATCTCAGTTACAACTTTCATGTAGATGAAAATGAAACCCATGAAGATACCCAATAAATTGTAATTTCTGATGCCCTGGCACTTCCTAATAAAGAGATTGAATAGAAATTAGTGGAAGTGCATACTCAACTACGAGGTGTAATTAAGGTTTCATCTCAGCTCATGGTGACCAAAACGATATTTTCAATTAGTGAAAGACTGAAGCATCTCTAGCTCTCTTTTTTCAATCGAAAGAGTGGAAATATTTTAATCATAATCTACACAACATGATCATAGAAACAATTACGGTAAGAAATATGAATACAACAAAATGTGAAATTGAGATAGGAATTGGGATATTCTAACACCAAAATCATAAACTCAGCAACCTGTATACTGTGACATTGTGCAAATGACCATTAGTTATAACTTATATACTTCTTACACCCAAAAATGATCCTGACAATTACTATTTGCACAAAATTTTAGACATTAAAAAAGATTTTTGGTTTTTTGAAAAAAAATTAAAAAAGAATACAAATCATATAAAAGCTTCCTAACATAATAGTCTAAAAAACATTATTATGATTTATGAGACACCAAAAATAAAAAGTATAAAAAACATTTTAGGATAGACAACGTTACATTTATTAACTCTTGATGAGTACTAGAGTAGTACTCGTATCATTTAATTCATGTACTGTATTAACCAAAAGAGCACAAATTCATTCGCGTTGCAAACAGTGAAACAGTTAGCTTAGCTTACAGTAGTGATTCATCATTCATGATCGTGATCAACCAACAGTACCTAACAAATCAACTTGCATTGTTGCTTAATTGATTTTCTTGTTTTGCACTTCGCACAATTATATTGCACACAGTATATCCTCCCAACTTTCTTGTTTAGCATGTACTCCATTTCGGATCCATACATGAAACTGAATTCTTACGCAAGATCTATACATGAGATGAGATGAAATTAAAGTTAGGTGATTTGACCGAAGAGATAATCACTTAAATACTGAGCATCTTAGCATGAACAATAGCTTAGCAAGCTAGCCCAATCATCAAAGTAAATAATACGTCCCAAAAATCTTTACAGTTGGACTTTTTTTGGTCGTCTGTTTCGCTACTTTGACCTTTTAGTGAACTAAAAGTACTTATAAAGTGTAGTCCAATGAGTATAATATTTTTGTCTAATACTATATATATTTTGACTAAATTGCGGTTAAAGTTTGAAAAAATTGACCATATACAGTCAAACTGTAAAGATATTTTTGGGATGGAGGTAGTACTCTCTACTCATTTATTGCAGAAACGGATACAATCAATATTTTGATAACCGGACCGGCCGGTTCAAACAGAGGTCCAGCCGGTTTTCTACCTAAAAACTAGAATGGCCAAGAACCGACCAAACCCGGCCGGTTTAATGTAGCCGGTTTGTAATCGGTTCTTAACCGCTTTTGACCAAAAAAAATTAAAAAATATATTTATAAAATTGTTTTTAAATAATATAAAAATACCGGTTTTTAACACGTACCGGATAAACCAGTTAAGCCGGTCAAATCATGAAACCAGTTAAGAGACTAGTTGGTTCAACCGGTTCGGTTTTCAAAATATTAGGTACAAGATATATTCTCCTCAAGTCTAAACGATTGCACGGCGGGCCCTTTTATTTACACTCAAAAAATTGTGTAAACCCGTTAACCCGGCCGTTTTATATATGAGAATGGGTAGTAATAATGAACCCTCGACTACACAATAATGACCCATCGGCTACACAGTAATGACTTGTATCACCCAGTCTCATATAATATAAGAAACAAACCCCCCAATTACTCGTGTCTTTTTTCTTTTCTTTTGTCTCCTTGTACAGTTACTTCTTTCTTGTACATATGAATTATGATGACAACCACAAGTGTCCCTTTCCTCTTAGACCATAGCTAAACATTAACTAGCGGACAGGCAGGAGGCAGCCCACTGGAACCGGGGGTTAGCGAGGACTTGAAGAGAGATGGTAATTAACGGTTAAAGCAACCTTTAGTTACCGGCCGGCTGTAAAGCTTGATAGTATAAAAAAAATTATCCAGCTTTATCTTTAGAGATCGAAGAAGATCAGACAATAAGTTAATACATACGTACCTGCTGCTAATTTGCTTTTGTCTGGCTGAGAAGAAATTAATTAATCTTGTTAAACCATTAAAATTTTAAAAGTTATCTAACGATATATATACACGTATTAACAGTCTAGAATTGGCTTATTATTTTTTGTTAGAGTGATCAAATCGAATAAGATAACAAAAATCCACATGAAACAAAACAGACCATGCATGAAAGATAAATAAATCAGTTGTGCTCACTGCTCAGTATATAACACCCGTAGACCGTAGTACTATTATTACGAGTTATAAAAAAAAGAAGGCGGCTCGATAATGCCTATACGATCTAGCTAATGATTATCCACAGATAAAACAAGCAAATATGACTTTGCTTCCTCTTCTTCATTGAAGTCGAGCTCAGCTTATGATCTGTCTAGTCTAGGTAGACTTCCCCAACGTAACCTTGTATCCCCAGTGTCTGCGTACAGTGTGAATTGAATGGAAAGTGTTGTACTAGTAGCTCTTATTTGGATGGACGTGCGTACCACCTATTGACCTATTAACACCCCCCCACCCCCTATTCAATATTTTTCCAATTAATAGCATATATACATAATGCATACATATATAGTCAAAGCCTAGCTAGCTCATGCACTATATATGTTTTCCTCGAGTGTTAAACTATGTTTTCCTAGAGTGCAGGAAGATTAATCAACAAAATTTGAATTTGATCAAGCAGTCTTTATTGAATTTTTTGTGTAAATGTGTTACTATTAGATAATATTATTTTTTTGGGAGAATATGAGATTGTTATGGAATTAATAAGATGGATGTACAACACCCTTGCCCGAGACTTTTCACTATATATCCATGACTTTTGGGTTCTATACATTGTATGACCCTTCGATTGATTATTGTATATTGTATTAGAGTGAACTTTGTATCCTATATATATGTACTATATGGCAATGAGAAGAATGACTCTTGATGGGCACTTCATCTTTCTAGTCCCTTCTCTCTTTCCCCTCATTTTATAAAACGTTATCAGCATGAACTATTGTATACATACTCATTTTTTATTTTTTTTTACTATAACCGCCCCTGATAGTTTCTATGGCTTTTTTTTAAAAAAAATTAGTAAGGAATCCACATATTTGTGGGCGACATGACTCAAACTTTGACGACTTGAAAATTTGAGGGATGGCTTTACCATCCCGCTAGGCGCTCAAAGTCAAGCCTTTAGAGAAGCTTAGTAAACTAAATGAGTTCCATGAACGCCTCATTGGTAATGCTAGGTAAACTGGACAGGTTCCATGACCGCCCCGCCTGTGAACAACTATATTTACATGAATGTTTCAAGTCTTATATGTCCACAACAAAAGCAACATAAGAAAGCAACAGATTTTATAAAAAGAGAGGGAAAAGGTGAGGATAAAGGCGGGAAGTATTTGCTCGT
>ONZK01002774.1:81358-100823 GCA_900322385.1 Pharnaceum exiguum | reverse complement strand
CCAAAAGATATGATGCTGTACATTGTTGTATGCAAGCATGATGGCTGTGGTGATTCCCTTTCATAATCACGTCTGTTATGGATGTTATATCTGGCTCTTGTAGCAGCATAACATGCATTTGTGATTTCTGCAAACTCCAACTTTCTACCTTGTGGCAACTTGTTTTTTTTTACATTGTGTCATGACAACTGGTATTTCCTGGATCCCATAAGCAACTCGGAATTGACGGGCCTCTTGTTGCTTTCAGTTTTCTGGTCTCTCTTTTCACCATGCCGAAATGGGATGACTCCGCCTGTTGAATCCTCGTCGCTTCCATACAGGTCAGTCGACAAGCATAATTTTTCTCTACATATTTATCGCATCCCGTCTTCTAGGGCTCTGCTCGAAAGATAGTTTCCAGCATTTGGTTAGCTATTCGGACTTACAAACGTATCTTCTTTGCAGTTCAATGACACACCCTCCCAATGGAGGTCCACATACAGGAGGATTCAGCCGAACGTCGTTGCAGCCAGGTTTTTTGGATGGCCCTCTATTGGCTGTGTCTTCTCCTTTCCAGCAGGGTCATTACCTCTGACTGACTCGAGTTTCTTCTCCTTTTACTTATCTCTTTCCAATAAGGAGGGGTATACAGATGTAATTATTTCATTTGTTCTTCTATTTTACTTCCCCAGCAAGGGTAACTATATTTAGGAAGCAAAGCACTCATTTTGTAGGGATCACAGTGATTAACAGATTAAGCTCCTTGGAGCAATTTGTAAATATATGAGAGCAGAGATACTGAATTTGACGAGGATATACGGTGTATTCTGTATTCCCTTTCCTTCGAATGGTCCGGTTTCCCCAGCTTGGGTGTCTCTTTCATTTCTCTGGGTTTATATTGAAATCTTCACCCACACTAGATCGATCGGCCCTGTCCTACGTTACTTGCTTGGTCCCGGTCACACTGAGAAATAGGGACTTTTGGAGTCGGAAAGTGTGACCGGGATCAAACTCCCTATTTCCCCACACAATCTCGACCGTAAGATGATAAATGGAAGACAAATGGAGTCTTGGTTTAAGTCATAACAAGTCTTGGTTTAGATCGGCCAAGGCTACGACATCATCTAGTAGAGGCCAGGGTGCAACTTCCTATTGTAGAGGTGTTTTGTACTCCATGAGGAATAACATCATGGTTTACAAATAGCTTCCCCCATTTTAAGGCCTTGTTGGAAAGGGGATTCAATTGAATTTTTCTATCAAAAACTATTAACTTCAAAAGACCAAAACTCTCAAGTAAGGTAGGAACTACAACCTGTGAAAATTCAATTAAGATTAGAAAATTAAAAGAAACCTGAGTTTAGGGTTCGTACATTAGAATAGGGAAAATTAAAAGAAACCTGAGTTAATACTCCGTTTGAACTCAGCTTGATATCACTTAACATATTCAAAGTTTAAGTCAAATGATTATGCATTATCAAGTTTACTTTTTTCTTTCTTTGATAAAAAAAATGTGACTAAAGAAAAGGTTTACAGTAAATGAATTTTTAGAACAGTGTATATGGAGAAATTATTTTCACTCACCAAAATAAACACTCACAACTACAGTACAACAACAATCAAGTGTAAATCCTCATTAAATGGGGTACCCCTGTTTAGAAAAACAGAGAGGTTGTTTCCGAGAGTGATCAATTGCTACATTAAAGTATTGACTTTCAACAACTTCACCAAAAACGTATTAGAAGATTTCCATAGCCATTTTGCTATAGTCCATCATCACCAAAAATGCATATAACTCTTTCAACTTCATACACAGTAGACCGTGAAATCCCTAATCTAATTTATTAATCTCAAGAGAAGTTTGACTGTAGTTACTTTCTCAGTTCCTCCTCACTAGTTTCACTTTCACATTTCCCCCAGTCCAGTCCACTCCACTATCTCTCCTCACCTCATTTTCCTTCCGTTCTCAAGTTACTTTTCTTCTCCGTTGCCAAGGTTAGTAACAATCCCTAATCCCTTACATTCCATTCCACTCTCTCTCTTCTTTTCTATGAATTATTCCATGCAGCCTTAATAACTTTATTTGTTGCGTGTGTTCTTCTTTTCTTCTTTTCTTGTTTTTATGTGTTAAAGTTGCAATCTTTTTACACATTTTGTATGTTGGTAATCATATAGACACATTTTCCTTTCTGGGTATTTAAAAAAAGTCTCTTTTTTTTCTCTTTTTTTAAATAATCTGATTATGTGGTGATAGTGAATTAGTGATGGTTTAGATGTTGTTTAGGTGATTGACTGACTGACTGACTGTAAACTAAGTAAGAGAAATGAAGTAATGAAGAACTTATAGAAGTGTTGATCTTATTTCTATGGACAGAAGGGAGGAGGAGCTGATGGAGAGGGTTTCGAAAAGAAAATTGTCGATTGGTGGTGATAGTAGTGATAATGGTAGTGGTAATGGTAGTGATAATGGCGGTGATTGTTCGAGTAGTGGAAATGCATCGGATGGTATTACCGATGGTTCTCTTTCGTGTGCTGAAGAAGAAATTGATTTCGATAACCTTCCTTGGGACCCCGCTGAGAGGAAACAAATGTCAGAATATCACCCTAGTCAAAGAGATGAAATTAGGCGGAGATATTTGGTTAGAGGACCATGTCAACCTCGTGGGCATAGTTTTCCTTGCAAGTGGGTGGGGGAGGAGTCTACGGGTTTTAACCCGGTGTGGTTTGATCTTTATGGAAGTTGGTTGGAGTACAGTGTGAAAGAGGATAAGGCGTTTTGTTTGTGTTGTTACTTGTTTGGAGATGAATTAGAGGATGATAGGGGGGTTACTATGTTTGTGGTTCAAGGTTTTCGTAGCTGGAATAGGACTGACAGTTTTGTCAAACATGTGGGTGATGTCGATAGTTTTCACAACTGGGCGGTGAGGAAATGTGTTGTTTTGCTCGCCCAAGATCAGTTTGTTGTAGTTGCTTTTCGTAATGAAAGTGATGCTATGAAAAATGAAGATCATGTTCGATTGAAGGCCTCTGTTGATGTCTCTAGATTTTTGTTGGGCCAAGGGATTACTTATGGTAATGATGATGAGTCTGAACACGAGGACAATTTTTTTGAGCTTATTAAGTTTACTGCAAACCAAAACGAAGCTGTTGGTAAGGCTGTCTTAGGGGATGTTCTTGGAAACTATCAAATGACTACTCCATCCGCCCAAAAAGATATAGCTCATTGTTTTGCGCAAGAAGTGCTTAAATCTATTCTTGAAGATGTGGCTGATAATGTTTTTTCTTTGTTGGTTCATGAGTCAAGTGATGTTTCCAATGCACAACAAGTGATTGTGTTTTTGCGTTATGTTGATCTTCGTGGAATCGTTAGAGAGAGATTCATTGGCATTGTTCATGTGAAAGAAATATCTTCTTTGTCTTTTAAATTGGCCGTTGATTCCTTATTTTCTCAACTTGGATTGAGCTGGAAAAAGGTTAGAGGGCAAGCTTACGATGGAGTGAGTGATATGCGGAGTGAATTCAATGGGTTGAAATCTCTGATCACTAGACAATGTACTTCAGCTTATTATGTGCATTGGTTTGCTCAGCGGCTTCATTTAGTTATTGTCGCAGTTGTAAAAGATCATCTAGATGTGGGAAATTTCTTTGATATGATCTCCCTTTTACTGGGTGTGATTGGAGGTTCTTGCACAATGGAAGATATGGATAGAGAATGTCACCGACAAAAAGTGATTGAAGCTTTTGGTCTAGGTGAGATAAGTACTGAAAGAGGGCTGGATCAAGAGCTTGATTCAAGTTACGGCTCTCATTACACTACTCTCATTAGCGTTCTTCTAAATTTTGAATCTATTATGATTGTACTTGAACATGTTGCTGATGATGGCACAGATCAATCCAAAAGAAGTCGAGCAATTGTTCTTCTAAAATATTTTCAGACATTTGATTTTATGTTCTATCTGCATCTTATGTTGGATATTTTGGGTATTATGCATACTTCTTCATCAGCTCTTCAAAGGAGAGATCAACACATTGCCAATGCTATGTCTGTTGTGAGAACGACAGAAAGCTATTTGGAAACAATAGTGCATGAAGGGTGGGATTCGCTCCTTAAGAAGATCTCTGCTTTTTGTGAAAAATTGAACAAGATCCCTGCATTTGAAGAATTTGAATTTACCATGGTCAACATGGAAGAATTCTATATCGATCCACGTAAGCCACGAGCTTCGAAAAAAGTGACCAATTTGCACCATTATCTCTATGATTGTTTTCATAAAGTATATAATATGGTGCGGACAGAGCTCAGTGATCGCTTTGATGAGGGGAATTCAGAATTGCTTAATTGCATTCATTCTTTGAGTCCACTTGATTCATTTCGGGAGTTTGAATCGTCAAATTTGATGAGATTAGCTGAGTTATATCAAGATGATTATGGCCTATCAGAACGCAAGGAACTTAAGTATCAACTTGACGTATATATAAGCTTTGTGCGAGTGGAGGAGAGATTTGCTAACTTGAAGGGTCTTGCCGATTTAGCTAGAGTGATGGTGGAGACAAGAGTACATCTTTACTTTCCTTTGGTTTTTAGGCTCTTAAAGTTAGCTCTGACTTTACCCATTGCCACTACAACATTTGAGAGATGTGTTTCCGCAATGAAGATTGTGAAGACAAATTTGCATTGCCGAATGGCAGATCAGTTTTAAATGATTGTTTAATTTGTTTCATTGAAAGAGATTTGCTTGACAATGTCTCTGATGAAGTTGTAATGGAGCGATTTCATAAGATGAGGGCTAGGAGGGAGCACTTCTAGAATTCTGTTTATTAGTGGTTTTGGTTTTTCAGTTGTAATGACATTGTAGTGCTGTTTGTTTTTTAAGTCAATATTTTGAATTACTTTATATGTTACTTGTTGTATATATATGGTGTTGCCCCCTATGATTTTTATTCTATGAATCTGCCCACGTGGACAATAGAGATGTGAGACACCCAAGTATTATGAGTTCTAAAAATTAGTGAGCAGCTATCTAGCGTACTCAGGTATGTAATTCCTACGTCACCCAGACTCTTCAATCTTCCTTGATACGCACCTATGACTCGCGGATATGTGAGTCGGACACTTCGATATTGGGTACTTCTAGCCTAGCCCGTGAAAGAATGGTAATTCGTGTGAAAACTATGAAAATTTTGTCTGTCATGTTGCTTTTCTAACTTCTGAAACTTCAGTTTCTTGCCTACTGCACTCAAAGCTTCCATCTGTTTTATTAATTCAGGAGTCTGCTTAGTTATATGTGTGTCAGAGCCCTTACCATTGTATTTTTTTTTGCCAGGCGCGAAAGCTATTGGAGAGGTAAGAAAGAAAAGAAAGGAATGGGATCAGAAGCCTTGCATGCTGTGAAGGTTTACAGACATCTTTTGAAGTCTGTGAAGAAGCACATCGGACAGGAAGACTACAAACAGCGGTTTAGGGATTTTATAATGGAGGAGTTTAAAAAGAATCGTGAGCTGTCAGACTCTTCATCTGTCGAGAATAAACTGAAGCTTGCCCGTGATTACACATATTTACTGAATAGTATTCATAATCATAAGGTATTCAAACATCTTGATGATCCCATCTACTTTGTGCTTATCATTGTTACATAGACTAGCAACCCATAACATTGCAGGGTTTTCTCTCTCTCTATGTTGATCTTCCTTAAGCATACAGAAGAGCGGAATAAGGTTGCTAATATATCACTCTATGTTGATCAATTTTGTTAGTACCCCATTATTTCCCCATTATTTCCCAGCCTGCAAAGACAAGCTTAACTGCAGTATTACGCAACATACTTGTCTGATTGGGGTGCTCAACCCTCTGACTTAACCTACTTATAAGTTATAACAAGTAGGCATCTTGCATTCACTGGCCTGTTCAGCATAAGCAAGTTTCTGATTTGAAAGGAAGCTTCCTCCACATGACTTCTGAAAAACCGTACTTGAGAATTGAGATCATACTTACGATGCACAGAAGCCTCCCAATGGAAAATATCACATTTATAATAGTTATTCCACATCAGTGTTTTATGTTCTTACTTCCGTTCTGTTTCTAGTACTGGATCAACTTCTATTCATGAACGAAATGGTAATCTAGGTTGTTATCCACTTATCCAATGCCTGCTAGAGTGCTAGCCATGAGCTCCTTGATGCTCTTTGCTAGGGGGAACTGATCTTACCATTGCTTGCTTTTGCAGGAGCTACTGTTCTCTTACAACATTGCCGTGGATAGATCAGATGAGATGAAACGGATACTGGGAAAATCGGCGGCCAGTGTCGGGCTTCAGCTCCCTGAAGTTTATCAGCCGTGATGCAACTTTTGAATTTCCTTTGTAGGGTGTGACTATGACACTGTTCCTTGTTCCTTATACGTAGTAGCTCTCAATAATAAGCACATGAGTTGATGTTTATTGAGATTTTCTTTCTACTGAACGAACGTTTTAACAACAGCAGTGTGGCAAGATTGAGTTATGTAGCCGTATGCCCGTATAACAGTATAAGATCATTTGTCGGTCTAGGAGAATCAGACTCGGAGACAAGTTATCCGTCTTTTGTGTAGGCAAATTATGGCCGGACTTTTGTTTCAAAAATACCAAAGACGTCAAGCAAACGTTTTCATTTTTTTTAGAGCACACAAAGTGTTTTTTTAGAACCAACCAAAAAGGGCAATTAATATAGTATCGTATTGATGAATTTTGTTCATGGCTGAAAATTTCAGTTAGTATAATTGAAGCATTTTTTTTTTTTTGATCGGTACTTGATTATCATTTGATTTTCTACAGTTTCCTACTCTAGTAGTTTTTCTTGTCATAAGACCTTTCGGTCACATATCTTTTTGTTCTCCTTGTCCTCAGATTTTACATTGCTGAAAACTACATTCTCCCATTATCTTTTTTGCTCACATTGTATTTTTGTTAAGAAGGAAAGGAAAGGAAAGTGATTAGTAGAGCTTCCTCTTGACTTTTGAGGATTTACTTCTTTTTTTTGACGCAGGCCCATGCCAAAATAGTAACATTATGTTCTAACTTCGCCATCCTTTTCATCCATTTTCGATAAATGCAATGTTTCGAAAACCGGACCGGGCTGTCCGGTTTAACCGGCAACCGGAGGACCAACCGGGTTTCTAAGAGCAAAAAAAGCCGAGTTGGTCAAGAACCGGTTAAAACCGGGCAGATCAGTCAAACCTGACCGGTTTTGACAGGTTTTCAACCAGTTCTTGCCCTTTTTCCAGAAAATTTTTAAAGAAATATTTTTAAAATACAGTTTTTTAGCCCCGATTGAACCAGTTAAACCGGTCGAACCAGTGACCCAATTAAGAGATCGGTTCGATGTCCGATTCGGTTTTCAAAACATTGGATAAATGTGATTAATGTGCACTTTTTAAGATTGTAGTAGTAAACCTAAGATATCTTTCATAACGTTTTAAATTCTCAACGGATTCATCATCCCACGAACTCGTTCGAATTGATAGTCTTTTCCTCTTTCAGATGTTGAATCCCACAAAAAGGATTAATCCACTCCTTCTCAAGACCTAAGTATTTCCAATGCAAAAAGAAAAAAGATGTGCTCCCGTTTCAAACACATGACCACATAATTTACATGGTTCAAAACCACATTTTTCATATTATTATTCTTTGTTCCTAACATATTTTGTGTGCATGTTCTTAAGATTCTTTTTTTTTAGGGGATGTTCTTAAGATTCTTATATTTGAGTTTAATATTATCTTAAATTAATTTTGTTTTTTCTTACTAAAGTAGGCTTATAAATATTCGATTTAAGCACCGACCCGACCCAAAAAAACCAATGAATACCAATAGACCCAGTTAAACCGACCGATCCAGTCCAATTTTAGAAACATGGTTGCACCTCACAAGTCACAACACAATTACACAAGTAGTCAAGCACACACAATGACACAAGTACTACAAAACTCACACAAGACGGCCTGCCCTGCCCTGCCCTGTTTCCTCTCACGTCTGGATACTTCTCCTCACAAACACAAACATTTGTCCCCTTTTTGCCCCCGTTGTGTTTGTGTATATATATACCCCTTTACCCCCTGACCGCAGAGAACTTCCCTACCCTTTTTAGGGTCTTCTCTTCTCTTCTCCTCTCAGGACCAAACATAACATAACACATCTTTCATTAAAAAATATTCTCTAGACAGAGAAACAAAAACAAAAAACAAAACTGAGAAGAAAAGAGAAAAAGAGAGAGAGAAAGGATTACATTGCAACATTCAAAGAACCAATAAAAACCCAGCACCCCAATCTGGGTCTGTTTTTTTTGCCTCTCTCTTCTCTTTAATTTGAGTTATTACTTGATGGAAAATAGTTTAGTGATTATTTAGAAACTAAAAATATTGAAACTTTAACCCTTTTTTTCAAGTTTTCTGAAATAAAAGATTGGATTTTTATTCACTACATTGCCTGGTTATCAAAGATTCAAACTTTTTTACATACCCATTTTTCAAAATCACTTAATTTGAAAAACCTTTTGGTTTTATTGATTTTCCATTAAAAAAAAGTTTTTTTTTTATAAAAAAGATGTAATTTTTCTGGGTTTTTGAGTTTGATAATGTTTTGTTGTTTTTTTAATTGGGATGGTGAGGATGGTTTGTATTTAGATCACAATTTGAGGGTTTGATCTGATGGGAAGTGATAAAGGAAGTAACTTTGATGAAATTTGAACAATTTAGGGTTATATGATATGATATGATGATGTGACAACTGAGTTTGTTAAAATATTGTGACATAATGTTGTTATGTTTAGAGTAAAATAAAAAGGGGTGTTGGGTTTTTTTGGTTCTTGGATAAGTGGAAAAATTCTAATGTGTTGAGCCAAATTGTTACTTTTTATGATTCATGGTAGTTGCACATTTTTGGGTTTTCTGTGTTTTTGAGGTTTGATGAGAGTCTTAGGTTATACTATGAGAAAATAAGAATGCAAAAAATGGGTTGGTGCCAAATTTTTGATTAGGTTGTTGTTGGACATGATGGGTGATTTGGCAACTTAGTGTACAAAGTTGGTTTATGTTGATGGTTTTTTGAGGTTGTTTTTTAGGTTATGTTGTTTGTTGCAAGAAGAAAAAAATGAATATAAATGAGCTTATGTGTGCTGTTACTTTCAAGGGAAGTTTAGCTGACTTAGGTGTTATCAAAATGGACAGGTCCTATTTGGAAAGGATCACATTGCTGTGCAGTTGCAATCTGTCGACGCATCCGTCCGACTTTGTGGTTGTGTTATTGGGAACATCTACCATCTGGTTAGAGTTTGGATGATTAGTAGTTTTATTTAGATGAATATGATTGTTTTGAACTTTCGGAACTTTGGCATTTGCAGTAGTGCAGTTAAAACTGTTTGGCAAAAGAAAGTTTGGTGATAGGGTGTGTAATTTATGTTCAGGACTCAGGTTGTAGGTGGAATTGATCTGACATTGAAGCCGGAAATGAGAGTAGGGACATGGTGGTGCATGATAAGTTGTATTCGAAGTTTGTTCTAGTATCTGAGTACAAGTACTTGGAACTAAACAAAGCTCTCAGTTTGGTTGGATTAATCATTTCCGTTCAATGTCTCGCTGCTTTCCGTTTCCACCTCCTGGATATGAGAGGAAGCTTACTCTAGATGATGGCAACCTGTTAGTGAAGGTTGATATCTACTTCTCTATTGGCCATTTGATACTTTGTATCTGTTGCTGCATTTGCCTGTCACATGCTGTAACAGGATTGTTTTGTCATCTGTGTTAGTTTGATGCATACAATTGCTGAAATCTCATGGGGACATGATATTTAACACGAAAACAAGTAACTGTTGATATGTATGGTGCATTTTTCGCATGAAGGGATTGAGTAGCATCCTTTGGATGTGGTTATGTAGCCACTCAACATATCCTAAGAATGGTTATAAATAGTGCCCACCAAATTGAAATCTACTTGATTTTGAGTGACTGAGTGGCCCAGTTGGGTTTATCACAATACTGAAACTTGCAGTCCCATGAATTTTTGAGAGTAGAAAGGGCGGGATAGTCGATCTTCTGTTGGAGTGCTGATACTTCTTGCTCAATCTTCTCCTTGTCGTGTGAAACCCTGTCGTTTGTTGTTGGCCATTCTCATGATAAATCTTCGTATGTTTGTTCAATGTGGACGCCTATCGAATTGTGAAACATAAAGCATTAGAAACTCATTTTTCTGGGATTCTAGTTATTTATTTTGTAGATATCTTTTGATTGGAGAAAGAAAAATGAACTTACGAGATGAAACATGACATTCTTCAATTTCTAAATCACCCTTTGTTGACACACAGTATAAAAGTGAACAATACTGACTGGGAAAAGCATTGGGGATTCACGCAAAAGTGTATATAACAAGTTCAGCTTTGTCATGATTCTCCATGGAAAAAATGGTGACTTGGTATTGGATTGTTGATGAACTTTATGTACTGTGAAATCTTGTAGTTGGAATGTGCTTTGTTGTGACGCTTTATGTCTGTCCCTGTCACCTGAATGAATGTGAGTTTTTTCGGATTCGGGTTATGAGGTCACTGTACATGCCATGTGTATGGCATGTGTCGAAGACCTCACTGCAAGCTTGGTTTTGAAACTTGTGATGCAGCTAATGTCTGCAGCTGAAGTAATGAGTATCTGGTTTTGCAATTGCGAGCTGGTCGTATTCAATTTATCTTGTAAACGAACCGCGAAGACTGTACTTTCTGTTTATCTTTTGGGTACATTGATTACTTTTGATTTTTGCCCTGGAGATGATTTTTTATGTGAAAAAAGTGCTTTAGATGGAAATTTGTATTGTGACGCTGTTGTGTTATTTGCCAACACTCAACTTTTACACGAATTTACAGTATGTAACTATGTGTCTTTCTGAAAAGACTGCTCTGTGTATCGGATGAATGTTGGAAGTGATATTCAGACCTTAAACCCAGTAATATGATTTAGCCTGTGATAGTTTCCATTTCTAAATTTCAAATATTGTCCAGTTTGTAGTGGATATGGAGGAAGAGGGAGTATACAAAGAAAGACCAAAAGCAAAAGCTCGAATTCGAGAAGTTAGGCCAAAACACCCTCTTAGCTCTGAGTTCTTTATGCTGATGCTGTATATTAACTGTTCTTGTGCTTTTATGTGATGATCTTTGGAATGTTTTCTTATAATATCCTTGACATTCTGACTGACCTGAGAGAGATGAATTCCAGGAGAAAGACAAGGAGAGAAAAGAGAAAAAGCATAGAAAGGACAAAGAGAAGAAAGAGGGGAAAGAAAAGGACAAAGAAAGAAGCAAAGATAAGCACAGGGAGCAGGATAAGGAGAAGAAAGAGAAGCATAAACACAAGGATAAAGATAAGAAGAAAGACAAGAAGCGGAGCCGTGACGAGAAGAGTGATTTAGGAGAGAGTTCCAAGGCAGAGAAGGCTGGTTCTAATAGCCCACATAGTACTGACTGGACAGGGGGTTCATCTGCTCAAGAGCTTGGCAGGAGACTCAGTTATGGGGAAGGAGCTGTTGGAAGTTATTCAGTTAACAATAATATTTGTACAGATCAAAGAAGTGTTGGATTTCCGGATAGCACTAACACGAAGAATAGTGTCTGGTCTGGTGGTAAGGATGGATCACACCAGGTGGATAGTGGCCAAAGAGATGTTAGTCAGACAAAAATTTCCAAAGTTACAATTGTCTCTAACGTCAATGGAGTGGACCAAAGTAGACGAGAGACTGTTAGGTCAATGCCGAAAGAAAGCTATGGGCCTACGGAAAGGAGGGAAATGCAATCACATTATGAAAGTGAGAGCAAGGGAGACAGAAGCAAAACATGTGATCAAAGGATACTTGAGAGAGAAATGGACCATGGTGTCGTGGTTGATCCACCCAAAGAGGCAGCATTTCTGCAGGAACTTGGCCGGAGAATCAGATATGAAAATGGTTCAAGTGGTAGTCAAGTTGTTGCAAAAGAAAAATCGGTCAATCAGACGAGAGCTGACTTCGTTGGTAAAGTGGCTAGTGACAACGTTAACACGTCTTCGGTTGCAAAACAGACATCTAAATTTGGTAATGGCAATCAAAGAATGGAACTGGGGCAGAGGGAAAATTTCGAGTCAGGAGATTCAGTTGCTAATGTACATAGCGTCCAAGGGTTGGAGCAAAGAGGACGTGAGATGGTTGGGCCTGCCCAGATGAGTAAGAAGCTACCAATTAAAGGGGCTGAAAGAAATGGATTTGGTGAAGGTGGTGCTTTGGGCAGCAAAGAAAAGAGTTCCCCACTCAAGACGGATGACAGTAATAGAGCTCAAAGAGAGAAGGGCAAGCAAGGAGGTGAGTTTATTATCAAGCTTTCGAGATTGGGGGAGAGGAGCAATGGATCTTCTGACAGCTCTAAACGATCTTTCTCTAAATCAAGTATCAAGAGTACAGAGGGAATTGGCGCAAAGAGGAAAGAACCTGAAGCAAACGTTAATTTGCTTGGTGAGTTTATCATCATCGCTCGATTGCCTTGTCTATACGTAACATGTGTATTTGGTTGTTTGTATGCGTTATGATACCAGTGTTCTTATTACCAGTGCTATAGTTCTGTATTTTAGCTCCTATATTGTATTTCAGCTCCTTTACTTTATCACATCTTGGTGGCTGTTAAGTATGAGGACACCATGTTGCATTTCAGACACCTTTCCTTGTGATTATGGTGTAGAAATTTTTTCGGTAGCGTTAGAATTTTATTTTCAACTAATAAGAATCTTGTGCTGTTGTCTGGGTTCCATTGCAGACAGTGAGGTACGGCCCAATAAGGTGCCAAGAACTACTATCACCCTGTCTGCATCTAAGCAGAGTTCAGGGCACAGTAAGCTCGACAGCTGTGCAGTCATGGCCGATGGGACTACTAATACCCAAAAATCTCTTCGTGGTTCAAGTACTGCCCATGGATCGCTGCTTGTTTCTACAAAACCACCATCCTCAGCTGGGAAACCCAATGGGGTGGTGGTAGCTCAGGATTCGACGATTGGTTTGAGGAATCCTGCACCTGGTGCCCTCAGTGGGGTAACAGCGCCCAACGGGTTGCTGCCTAGTTCAGTAAAACCATCACCATCAGCTGCAAAAGCCAATGGGAAGATGGTTGCTGAGGAGTATTCTGCTTGTATCTTAAAATCTCCACCTGCCACAGTGAAAGCTGATGGGATGATGGCTGCTCATGCACCAGCTCTTGTCTGTACGAAACCTCCATCCGATTCTGCAAAATCCAAGCGCAAAGAGAAATCCTCTTCAAAACCACGCCCTCATCGTGATACCAAGTACTTGAGTGAGATACTCTCTGTACCAAAGATAGATGATTGGTGTGAATTTGATGATCAGGATTGGTTGTTTAGTAACAGCAGGCGATCAATGGTAACCGAATCAGGTTCCACCTCGGAAGATGTAGAAATGCAGGTGTGGTCTAAAGCGGTCCACATTGCGCCTGCAGATGTTTATGCTCTTCCGTATGTCATTCCATACTGAAGATGACTTTTTAGAATCAACAGGTCCTTCAGTTGCGGATATTGACTACTAGGTTGATCAGTGCCCCGGGGTTTTTCCCGATACTAAATCCACAATGCAGGGTTGGATGCTGCCCAATTCTTCAGTTTTCTCGTGTTATCGGTTCTGTCAGGGAAATGTACAGTTGCCTGGCAGCTTTGCTCCATTTTCACCATCACGGCCGACTATGAAGATTTAAAGGCTCCTAGGATGTCAGATGATCTTGCACTACTACTATATGAATGTTCCCTTTTGCGTGTAGAGGGGGAATATAGTGGCTAGGTCTGCTGTTGCACCTAGTAACGTTGTGGGTATTGGGACTGGGGTTTACTTTCGGTTTGCGACGCTTGTAAAACAGTTTTGACTTATAAAGATAGGAAATCATCATACTGCGTTCAGGAATATGAATAGATATATCGAGTTATAAGCAAAGGTGTCAGCCTTAATCTTATAAAGTCCTGGCCTACAGAAAAATGAGATCGATAGTAAACAACTTACAAATGTACAAATGTGCTCACGCTCAAGTAATTTTTTTCCGAGTATGATCTTGTCTGATTATCATTTATGCCCTTTATTATTTAGGTTCACAAAGATGCAATTCAACAAGTAAATATCTAAATCTGTTTGGTTGGCAAAATAAAAAAAAACTTGTACATTTGTTACAGGTGATTATGATGGCCTTAGACCTTTAGTACTGTATATATTTGATATTTTCGGCGTAGGGATTCGTAGGTGATCTTCATGCATTGGCTGCCATTATCTTGGGATATATAATAAGAGTGCGAATCACATGATGTGTTCTTGGTGCAACGGTAGTATCATTAATTTAGGTCCTTAGCGAATTTGCCAAATCACATCTTGCCGGTGGATCTATTATTACGTGATGAAATGGGTCCTGAGCACAAGACATTAAGCTAGCCAATTTGACTTGTCCACATTAAGTTTTTTTTTTTTCATTTTAAGTTGTTCGCTTTGAAAAATTCATTTTAATTGGGTTCTAAAAATAATATTAGTTTGGAGAAACTTCAATTTTAATACTCAGATTTTGGTCATAACAAACTAAGCATTTGACACAGCTGGTCTCATTGGTAATAAACTAATAATATAGCCTTTTTAATACGTTAATTAGTCAGTGTATTGTGAGATTGTTCTTATGTGATTCTGCCCCTGCCTCCTTGCTTGAGGGTGTTTTTGTTGCTTGGTCAAATGATCTTGTCAAGGTTCGCCAAAAAAAAAAAAAATGATCTTGTCAAGCTCATCCATTTTTACCACGTTTACCAGTCATTATGAATTGAGTGGATTGTACATAGTAATGTGACTATAAGACTATGTTATGCTGTTATGGTAAGTTTATGATGAAAAATGACAAGTTTACTAGTTTTTCTGCTTAAAGTAATACAATAAGTCTTTGGTATATTGGGTGTACCGGTACACCCTGTGAATTTATAACTAATTACAAAGGAACTGACTAATGCCATAAAAAATATGACTAATGATAAATGTAGTAATAGTGTAATATTAATTATAAATCCACATGGTGTACCCGTACACCCGGTGTACCTAAGAATTGGAGAAAGTAATATAATATACCTTCGTTTTTATTGTTGGTTTACAAAATATTTTGACTATGTTATTGATCGATCAATCGCAAACTACTATTAAAACGTGTTTGAATGTGTTTTATATATGTGACAAAGTCATTAATAACAGAAAAGGTTGACTAAGGACTCCTGGATGGTCATTAATGACAATTCTTTGTCTCATATATAAGTTCACACAGATTTTTCAGTTTATTATTTACTCTTTTTGTGTTAGCCAGAAGTGTGATTAGTGAATTATCATTAGACCTTTTTTTTAAGGGAATTATCATTAGACCAAAGTACCTCAGAAGTGAGACAAAATGAAATGTGAAAGTCACAAGTAGAAGTACAGTATTTAACAGAACAACAACCACGTGCCGCGGGAAATAACTAACAAGGCCTACAAATAATGTTCCAGATGAAAGTCAGAAAGCTAACATGTCAAGAAACTAATACTACTAAGAATAAGCCAAACACAATAATAATCATCTTTGATGATTTGATCTTGGCACTTCTGTCTGTTAAGCATATTTAAATATTCAGTTATTTTACTGTTATACACAATAACACCCCAACCATTATATTCTTTCTGCTTAATATGCTTTCTTAGGAGAGATAAACAACTCCACCCCTACAAAAACATAACCCCTTTTTAGCCTTAAGCCTTTCTTGCAGCTTTGGTTCTACCTATGGGTGGTGGCAATCTTCAGTGTTTTGCCTCTGGTATGTACAGTTTGTATCTTTTGAGCTTTTTGTTTGTAAAGATTTGATCTTTTTCTGATTTTGTGTTGTTTTTCTATGTTTGATTGTTGAAAACAGAAGATGAATCATCCTTAGACAATGATGAATACCCAGAATTCCCATGTGGGCCATGCCCTTATACCACAACTTACAGGTTTGTTCATTTTGACTAAGCTGCCGAATATTGGATGTTTGGGTAGTTTTGTTATGTGGGTAGGTTTTTGTTTTGTCTAATTTTGTGAGGATTTTGTTTTGTTCAGTGATGAAGATGAATCTGTAAGTGGGTCAAATGTGAGTTCTTCAACTGACTTTGTTGATGTGGGTCATGTTGTGTCTTCAAATCCTGAGGAGTTTGATGCTTGTTTGAGGAGGAGGCAATCTGCTTACAAAGAGGTTATCAAAAGCTATGATGAATTGTGGGTTAGAAGAGAAAGTCTTCATCAAGCTAAGATTAATATCTTGAGGTTTGTTTAATGTTTCTATTTTGAAATCAACTTTTACAGATTGCTTATTAATTTATCAAAATATGTTTCTATTTATGTAGTGGTAGGGTTTGGTTTGATTACTGTTCTGTCTTTCTGGGTTTGATTTGCATAATTGGAGGAAATTGGAAAGTTGTGAGAATTGATTTGTTTCTGCTGCTGCCATCTACTTATGAGTTATGACCACTTCTCAGCAGTAATGTTATTCTTGTGAAAAAAGTCATTGGCGATTTGGAAGTGCAGAGTGATAAGTCAACTGCTTGAGATAGGCCTTTTCTGTGGAAATGCTTTGTTTTCTACCTTGCCTTTGAGTTTGTCACATGATGGGATGATCGAAATAACTGAAGTTAGATCATCTTAGTTTCTAGCTACTAGTTATGACTTCTGTGAACAAACCGACAAGAGTGTGAGAAATAGTGTTCGAAGTGGCACTTCCTCAGCTGATTTATCATATATACACTGGAGTCTATCAAGTTCTATTTGTTATCTACTGCAAGCCATTAGAAAGACAGTTCCTTTCCAGTTACGTGTATGTAAATTTGAACCTGCTTCAAGTGGCAGGAAGCATATTGAACTCGGAAAACGCAGAATAGGGAGAATTTCTCAGTGGAAAAAATTGAAAGAAACAAAGAACTTAAAACGAAAAACTACTGAACAAAACCTATCTAGAATGGATCGTATGTGGACACATAGCACATATGTCAACCAGCAGCGACTACAAGTTGCAATTGTATGCTTTTCTCTTTCCCCCGCACTAGTCTTGGTCTAGTTCTATTGATAACATACGGCATATGACCATATCATCACCCCTCCCTTCCTTTCTATCAACTCGTTGGATGTATTGGGCTATTGCCTATTGCTTAGATGCCTCAGTGTTACCAGTATTTTGGGTGGCCTGCAATTGGAATCTAGGTACTAATTTTCAAGAAAGGGTAACTTTCGTACGAACTCAGCATCTGTGGCTAAGTGTTACATTTCTTTGCAGATATGCCCCAGGTGCATGGATCAGTGATGCAAGTGGAAAGACACTTAGTAACTATGTAATACCAAAAACCACACTGTTACTTATTGGTCCACAAGGATCTGGAAAAAGCAGTCTGATCAACAAAATCTCAAGAGTGTTTGAAGATGACAACTTCGCATCAGCAAGAGCTCAAGTTACATGTATTTCCCCTTTCCATTACTTAAAGAGTGTGCCTTTTTTTTCGATGCTTTGCATTCTGGCTGGTGTTTAAGAGATGAATTCTAAACATTGTACAATGGAATATCTATTATCATTTACTCTCCCTTCCTTTTCTCTTTTTTGTTTGGGTCAGATGATCCATCTTCTGGTGAGGGAACCCACTTTCTTCAAGAATACATGATACCAAGAGGAGGTACATCATTTTGCCTGTTCGACACTCGTAGCTTGTCCGAGAAGTTCGTAGATAATGATGAAATGCTCCAGAATTGGATGATGAAAGGTGTTCGTCATGGTGAGCTGGTCATCAGGTAGGATAGATTGATACATATTTTATTCTGATGCTGATTCTTCAATTTATGATGATTTCAGAAATTGTAACTATGCGCTGATTAATGTAGGGATTCCGATAGTTCCAGACTGAAGATAGCGTTGAGATACAGAGCTCAGCAGAGTGGGTCTCCTTCAAGTGAGCTCAGAAAGGTTAACTTTGTCATATATGTTGTAAATGGCTATTCTGTTCTCAAATGTATGAATAGCAGCAAGGAAGAAGACAGAAGGTATATGGAAATCGTGAAGGACACATACGGAAGTCCCTATTTATCATTTAAAGGTATTTTGAATTTATGAGTCTAAAACACTTGAGTAAATTCTATGTAACGAAAGTCAAATATTTCGGCACCTATAGTGACAGTTTAGAGATCCCTTGGTTTGTATCGAAACAAATATTAGATACTGAAGTAACTTATAGGGAATTTTAGTCTTACCTTCCGCACAATGGTCCTTCCGAGCTTTTCTAGAGTCTTGTCTAGATTTTTGGTTACTCGATAACTGCATTTGAGAAGTTGTTGACATTACTTCGATCAATGTGTTTCTTGTGCCGTATCACCAACCTTTGTTATTAGGTGTAGCTTGTTTGCTATGTGTCCTCCTAATATTAATAGAGAAAACACACAGCTGTCAGTCTGCATATATAAGAACCCTTAACTCTTGTTATCCTGAATTATCTTATCTTTGTTGATTGCTTGGATTGATTTAATATATTAACTCCAAGTATGATTTCGGAATAGCAGATGATAAGCCTGTTATCGCAGTCACACACGGGGATCTACTTTCTCTAGGAGACAGGGCACGCATCCGTGTCTACCTTGGAGAAAAGTTGGGTGTGCCACCAGCAAAGCAGGTGTTTGATATACCAGGTATGACCTCTTAGATTAGAAACTATAACTACACTTTTTTCTACATTAACTGAAAAGCAATTTTTTCCATCCAGATACATCTGATCCATCTACTGAGCTGGTAATCCTTGATATGATAAGATACTCTTTGGAACACGCCGACAAGAATCTCCCTTATAGGGAGAAAAAAGAGTGGGTGGAGAGGAGTCTCCTTTGCAAGGACGCTCTTAAAAATAAGGTTAGCACCTAGATAATCTTTTTATTTTGGAGGGGATAGTAAGTCTAGACTTGGATATTTAACAATGATTGAAGGAAGTAAAATTATTTCTGTCATTGTATGGCTTCTTAGTTGTTCTGTACATGACTGGAAGGTACATTGCTATCACCTTGAATGTAATCTTGCAGTGACATCTAGTCATTTTTCAGAAAAAGAAAAGAAACGCTGGTTCTTGTCGGGGAATGCATCTGACGGTTAAATTAGCTCTCAAAGTTAGCATTCGCTACATTACAAGAACAATATCCTGCATCTCTGCCTCTCTGGTGAACATAATTGCAACATTTTGCTCTGAATGGAGGTTGTGGACTTGTGGTAGATAAAAAGTGGCTACATTATGGTTGCAAAGCCCAAAAGAAGCTTCTGAACTTGTTTGAGATTAACATGAGTAATTGATGTAATGTCTCACACAAAGCAATTGTACCAGCTGAAGTTCTTTTTCGCTGTGCCCTGTGACTCTTACGCACAAAATCACTATCTTTCAGGAAAGAGAGGGGGGGGGGGGGGGGGGGGGGGGG
>ONZK01002774.1:53544-73642 GCA_900322385.1 Pharnaceum exiguum | reverse complement strand
GTTTCCGAGCACTCGCATTGAATATGGATTACACTCAGTAATGAAATCATCCCAACAATATTGAGGGCGAGTGTCTTCACTGATAAGTCTAGGAGTCAAATTGAATGGATCAGAGTTATTTTCTCAAAATGCATGCCTCACGCTTTGCTTGATTTCGCATTGTCTTTATATATTTCATCATTTTTATATTTTTGACAGAGCAAAGTAGTTAAGTAGTCTCCTGACTCTCCTCCATACTACTCCATCTATTATCTCTTATGATCTTATCTCCTCAGCTCTCGTACTCAATAATATATGAAGGGTTGCTATCTTATATCAAAAATCAAAATAAAAATAAAATAAAAGCATAGATCAATTCAAGGGCAGAAAAAAAAATTGAACGAGGACAAAAGTTATGAACGCCAATGGACCAGAGCCCGGAGTCCTGTTGCACCGAAGAGGGGGAAATCCGACTTAGGGCAGTGGAATACCACGGCACCTCAATTCATTGATTGTTCTCAAATAAGTTGTTCAAATTCTATTATTATTATTCTTATTGGCTAACAATTGTAATGTCACCAATTTTCTTTTGTCCAACCGGCTACTGCCAATGTGACTAGATGAGGGATGAGCTAAGTCGAGTTGATTCTGAGTTGAGTTGGTACAAAGCCGGTTTGGAAAAACTCTAGCTAGTGTTCAGCTCACTGAGTCAAGTCAAGTTGACTTTGATTGTTTTTTACCGAATTTCAATCAAATATTGTCCGATTTTGATTGAATTCAACCTAATTTTCTTGGCTAATGTATGTAAGACAAACTAGACTGAATATAAGTATATAACCGTTTCCGATTGAATTTTAGTGATCTTGACCAACTCTTTCCAAATTAAACCGCTTTGACTACCTTTTAGGCTTGTGTTACCCAACTTCAACCAGTTTTGAGATTAACTTAACTAGCTAGTAATGAGACAATGTGCAATCAAGCCCCTTAACGAGTACTAGGCTGAATATTTATCTAGTTAGCCCTTGGAAACTAGAAGAGATAATGCCTATGATGGGATAATGATACACATATCATTGGCTTGATTTGGGAGAATCTGGATTACATAGTAGTACGCATATCATTGGTTTCAGGAGTTGTTGACGGAGAGTGTTAGAGTGACCCACCGGGTTAGAAACTCGGTAGTAGAACTCTCCCATATCTCTCTAAAACTAACAAAGGGATTATAGTAATTTTAGAGAGATATATGCACATAAATTTAGTGTGTCGTTGACCCGGAGAGTTAGCCAATCTTTTTCCGTTGTTGACATGCATGATGTATTGAATATCTTTATTAGATAGGGATGGTGTTTGGCAGTGGTGAACTTGGGAAAGATGACGATAACACTGGAGTGCAAGAAAAGAACATTAACATAATAAGAGTTAATGAATGCATGATTCTAGGTATGAATATAGGTATGTAGACCTGGAAAAATGACTTGAACCCGTTGACCCAAATCGAACCACCCGACCGAAAATTATTTTTGAGGAAACCTTTATTGAAAATTCATCCAAAATAAAAAGGCAAACAAAAAACTTAACTCTTTTTGAGGATTGATTTTCAACATAATTAGTAACTTTTTTTTTAGGGAAACATGATTAGTTACTTAAAGAATAATTAAGGCTCTGTTTTGTTTAAAGTAATTACTACATAATTCAATTAAGTTTAGTTTTTTCCACTTAATTTCAATTGTTTTCTAGATTTAATTTAGACGAAAAAAACAAAAGCTTATTTACACTTGTAAATAAAAAAACGGATTTTTCACCAGGTATCCTTGAACTTAGGGATAATTCACAATATACTCATTAATTTTGAAAAATTTACCAGGTACCTATGAACTTTGCTTTTTTTGCACGAGATACCCACCGTTACTCACGCAGCGTTAATTTACATTGTTAATTTACATAAATGCCCATTCCTACACTACTTTCTCACTCTTTCCCCTCTAACTCTCTAAGCACCATCGGTCCAACACTAAAACTCCAGTTTTTTCACTCTCTCCTCATATTTTTTCTAATGAGCCGGCCACCACAAACAACACAAAACCGACACAAATAACGTACACCACCCCAAGACCACCCCATATATTACATATAAAGGGTAGGTAAGTCATTCAACATATCCCCTACCAAATACAAGTGAGCCACGTCAAAAAAACTAACGGCGTCTCTGCTCCGTGGGTATCTCGTGCAAGAAAAGCAAAATTCAGAGATACCTGTTGAATTTTTCAACATTAATGGGTATATTGTGAATTATCGCAAAGTTTAGGGGTACATAATGAAAAATCCGAAAAAAAAAAAAAAAACTGAACCTAACCGTTTTGAGTGGGGATGAAATGAACAGTATTGATTATTGAGCCAACAGCCCAATAACGGAAAAGTGATAAAAGTCATAAAACCATGAACCCTCACATGGAACAACCAAGCAACTCTCCCCACCACCACCACCACCACCACCACATTCACTGCCATCACCACCGTTACCACCACCTCTTGCCTCACTCTCTTCCTCATACCCCTCACCACCACCACCACCACCACCACCACCATTTCCTACAAAAACCCAATACTAAATTTGTCCCATCATGCTCAATTACCAGACCACTCCAACAAAATGGTCAACCTTCTCATCAAACCCAGTAAGTATTTTCACCTCTGTTGTTCACTCTAGCTACGTTACTGTACTATTACTTTTTTTTTACTGTCACCATGCAAAAAATGTGACTTGGGTACTTGGGTATGTTTCAAATCATTAATATCTTTTACTTGTAATTATGTGACTGATTGTAAAGTTGCTGTCTTTTTCTTTGTTTTTGTTCGTTTGTTTTCTGTAATGTGAACCATGTGATCAATCAATCATGTTTTGTCAATTGTCAAACGTCTTTGCTTTAGCATGCATTGTCTGTTCACAAAAATTTATGTGAACCTGTTTCATATATGAGACGAGGTCATTCATGACAAAAAATTGGATTAATAGCCCCTCAATGGTCATTAATGGCTACCCGGTGGTTTTTATTGATCCGATTAAGGGTTTCTTTGGCCGGCTTGAAATATATAAACTGCTGAACTCAACTGGAAAAAAACTGAAGGCGGTTAAAATTATAACTAAACTAAACTGAACTGGAAAAAACTGAACAAAACTGTAGTACTACTGACGAACAAAACACAGCCTAATATATGAAACGGGTTCACACAAATTTTCGGTTTTGGGTTTGCGCTGAGTGGCTGTGAGCCTGTGAATAAAATTGCTCAAAAAGAAAGAAAAAGAAAAACACAAGAAGAAGAGAAAGTGAATTAGTAGTTGTAAAGTTTCTATCTTTTTCTTGTTTTCCTGTGTTTGGTGAAATCTGATGGAATGTCTACTGTTAATAAGTGTCTTTGGTTTAGCATTTTATGGATGAGTTGCATGGAGTGACTGTGGTAAATTGCTCACAGAGACAAAAAGAAAGGAAAAAAGAAGAAAGAGAATGACAATCAACAACTTTGGTCCACAAATCATTAACAAATATCTTTTGTGTCCATAGTTGTTGTTCAGTGAAGTTTCTTCTCTTTGTGTCCATTGTGTAATTTTATATTTGATTTGAGGTGGATGTGAGCTGTTAATAAAGCAAGGATTATTGAGCTTATTGCTAATATTTTAGATTAACTATGGTCTATGGACTAAACTTATCTGAGGTCGGTCTATTTTGTGACGATTTGGACGGCTTTGGCGTGAAACCTGAAACCTGTCCTCATGAATCATGATCAAGTTGTGCAATCAACAGCTAGGTAACTTAGTATGGTATACTTATTTGCAACAAGGATTTCTGTGAGTCCTATTCTTCTCAGAAGGTTTGCTGCCTACTTCATGCCTCGTCTCAACGATATGCATATTTGAATTTTTAGTGGACTAGTGTAGTATTTTCTGGATTGATTGTGCCTTGTAAGTTGTCTGGAAAAGATGGAAGTGATTGCAACTTTAGAATAGCGAGTCGAGAAGCTGTTCACATGTCATACTTCGGCTGGCTTCCTCAATTGACACTGTCATTGTTATATACTCGTTGATCAGAATCTTTCTAACACCATTCACCTCAAGTACAACTGTACAAAGTTAAAATTTTTGAATTCTTGACTCTTCAGCTGTGTATGACTAGCTGAAATTCCATATTAGGCGTGTTGCAAAGACATGCAATATCATTGGCAAGAAGGGCAAATAAAGGAGTATCGTGTACACGAGTCTAGGTGACATATAACTTTTGTCTTGCCATTTGCTAGCTTTATTTCTTTGGTCCGAGAAATTTCTTTTAGAATCTGCGATTCTGGAGCATGACAACAGAGCTTTGAAAATTGTCGAGATTCTCACTTTAGAGGACTTTCTTGTTTATATTCTCATTTGCAAAGGAAGCTGGTTTGTGGATGAGTGGAGTGGGCAACAGATTCCCTGCTATCATGATTCAATTTGTGCGGCCTCTTTTGGATGTTGGCTTTGACTTGTTCTTTCCTCTATTTTGATGGTGATGTAGGATAATGGAAGATGACGATCTCCAGAATTTCGAAGAGGAAGAAGATGAAGAACCAATCTTTGTTATGACAGATGAATGGAGGGACTTCTTTGCTAAATCTGAAGCCAGAAGGAGAGAAGGTGGGTGGTGCACTTCGAATGTTTTCAATATGGTTTTGGATAACCACACATTATTCATCTTTTCCTTGGTTCCAAATACAGAGAGACAACGAAAAACAGACAAGTTACTACTATATTTCAAAAATAAGCATTCTACTGCATGATGTTACAGTTGATTTGTCTGCTTTAGCCTACTTTTTATTTTGTTTTCTTGGTTGTTGGAAACCAGGTATTCCAGACTGAAGAAATATACTGATGATTTGAGTGACATTTGCAGCGAAAAAGTTAGCGAATAAACAAGGGAGGTCCTAGAAGAAATTTGGAATTGCGGCCTACATAGACTTATCTTCGAACAATGGGAAGTGAAGCCATTTGCCAGTATTCATGTCGGTATGTTACTCGAAGAATTATGCATCCTATAAAAGATATCAAATTAAAATTAGTCATGTTCTTCGTTTGGTGGTGAAAGCACCTTTTAGTGTTTAGCTTTAAAGCAAGTAGGTTGGCAGGCTGCAATTGCCAACTATGAACTGTCAGTGTTGCTGCGTAAGCCTGTGATTCTCAATTCCTGTTTCTGTGTCACAAAGAATGCTGTTGAGCTTGCTCTTAGTAATCAAACATTCTGGAGAACTATAGCCAATTCTCCAACATCGGAGGCCCGGAGGGTATCAGACGTACATTGTCCATTATGCACTAGGATAGGGATATGAAAGGTTAACCAATTCCAACGAAAAAAAGAATACTTTAAACTCTTTGCGCTTTTTAAATATCTTGGACCATGGTCATGGTGACAACGGTCATCATAGAAAATAGGTTTCACATATTCCTGTTTGAAAGTCTGTACACAGGATCAGAATCTTGGAACTAGAATCCCCATCTCTTTAGCTTACAAAGGCGTTGCCTTGCAGCAGACTAAAGTTACAGATTCGGAACTACAGAGATCTGTCCTTGCGAGGAAATCTATTCTATTATGAACTACGGTTGACAGCATGCGATTGGAGTAGTATCACTATAGCAGTCGCCTGTCGCCAGACTGAATCTTTATACTCTCATGGGCAGCTTGCTGAAAGCTATGCCGATACGCTCCTCAATATTATTCCTCATGCCATCTTGTATGGATCTAACTTCAGTTATGATATCAACATTTTAGTTGATTTCGAAAAGAGGATTCGCTGCTAACAATGTTGCCCAAGCTGAAGTATTAGTGACAAAGTCTTGGCCAATTGCCAGGATTCTGAAAGCAGTGAGTACTGAGTAGTATCAGGTCACTATGATAATCTTATTTTCAGAAAGAACTTTTCCCCACAACTATCATAGCCCTTGGATGAGAATACGCAAATACTGCATATTTCTTATCTTAGCTTCAATGACACACGCCAGGTGGCTGGATGATATGTGCTGTTTTTAAGTGGGTACCATAGGGTGAGAACATAATAAGCGCCAGTGCAATCATATGTGGAGGGTGAATAAGAATGACATGCATCTTGTATGTATCATTGACAATGTCCCTGTTATGTTTCAAGAACCAAATTTCTCATCGTTTAGTGCTAGTAGCACAAGAACAATTACAAAATAGGTTATTCCATTTTCATTTTTTTTGATTAGTTGATGTAGATTTTAGTGGTAGATTATCCCAGGACTTCAGTATCGTAAAGCTAAAATCGTACCAAGTGAATTGCATAAGATCCATCATGCCAGCATCCTAGAGAAATATGTGGAAGGGAGACGTCAGAGAAATTAAGTAGGAATACTCCATTTGCAAAATCAATTTATGGCAAGATAGAGAACTCAGCAACCATGTACTTACTGTGTTAATGATCGATAAAGATGAAATACAACTAAATAGTAGTTGAGAGCTTCCAACACCTTCATTTCCATTTCAAGTATGTCCTCATATCTTCAGGGTCTGCCCAAAATGAAGAGGTTAGAAGACAACTAAATGAATACTATGAGAAAACCAGTAAAGCATACTAGAATAATGGTTTGGTGGCAATCATTACACATTTTTTTGATGTAAAATACTAGAAGTCTATCAATGTTGGGTTGGTTTGAATGGTAAGCAGCTTCATTTCGCTTACTTGAGGTCTTGAGTTCGAGCTTCAACGTATGTAATTGGAGCGAAGCTCCAATAAATAAATAAAAAACGTAGGAGTCTAGCCTATATAGTGAAACTAAATTCAGTCAATACTGAGTAGTGAAGCACCCCCCTCCAAAAAGAAAAACACCTGAACAAAAAAGGTGATATATCCAGAAAGTAATTTTTAGCTGGAAAAACAGAAAGGCAGGATGGTGCTTGAAGCTGAAGATGTATGTACTTCTGTAGTTTGTGTGGCATGGAATCGCTTGAGCTTACACGCTATAGAAAGCATCCAAAGAGCTAAACAACACAATCAACGGTACCGTTAAATAATAACAACATAAAAGGAGTGAGTGTTGGCCTGTTGGGCATTCAACTAAACTCAACTAAATTTTCTTACACACCAAAAAAAAAAACTCAACTAAATTTCTACTTTCTCACACTCATTTCCAATCATCTGCTTCTGAAATTCTAGCTAATCTAATTGAGCTCCATCAATATCATACAGTAACTCGCAAACTCCAACAAGGATCACAACTTTTTTCCAGAACAAGGTCAATCAACACATACTCACATAGGCAAACTCTACAAAGAATGCAATTTCATCCAAAAAAAAAAAACAAAATTTAAGCACATGGACAATAATAAATAAAAAAAGGAATTTTAAAACAAGGAATAAGAAAGGCAATCAAGAGAGGAGTACAGTCAACGTAATCTAGCAGTTCCTACAAAGGTGCCATTTCCTTTGACAACAAAACAAACTGTACCTCATTTGTAGGTGTGAATCTATCTAGCCGTACGTTCCTCTCCTTATGTAACCGTATGTAAATTGTCACACAACCTTAGTTTGACTCCTTTCCCTTGATACTAGCTCCTCAACTAGCTAGGTGGTCGTTTGCACCAACAATATAAGTTAGAAGGTCATTTAATTTGCAGCATATGTAAAAGTTGAATTAATTTCTTTTCTTCAACTCTTAGTTAGTAAGGTTTTTACCACAACGAACCACGAGCGCGCAGGCATATAATGGCTACGGCGAGGCCTCAAGATTCTGATGGTCTTGATTGGGTAATCAATATATTTTCGTAACATTACATGCATGTGGATTAATTTGTTTAGTGTATGTATATGTACTGTTATGTCCATGCATAATGCTAGCTGGTATTTCTTTTGTTTGTTAATTTTGTTACTTATAAGTAAATCATGGGTGCATGCATGCGTGGTTGCAGTATCATATGCCAATTGAAGACGTGTTCAACAAACTACAATGCAGTAGAGAAGGTCTCACTTCTGAGGCTGTATTTGAAAGATTAGGGCGCTATGGTCTCAACAATGTTCCACAGCCACAGGTTAGTTATACACTTGTACTAGTCAGGGAGATTATAATTCATTTTTCCTTTCATCCCTCTAGCTGGTGCTTCTCGATCACTTTGTTAGCTAGTTAGTAGTTAGTTTACTTAGTTCTTCCTTTTGAGTATCTTAAATATTTTTAAAGAAGAAGAAAAAAAATCTTATTCTTACATATGTTTATAATAATTTTCAGTACGATCGTTTACATTGATTAAATGTAATTCTATTTTGTTCCATATAGATAATAATTCTCAATTCGCTATCTGCTAATTCCCACTACCACGTAATTCACTTTGTGGTCCCTTCCGATTAGAATCGATGGTCAATGATGCCAAAAGAATTAATATGAGCATTAAGCAACGTACTCCATTGTTTAGAATAAGGATTTATCATCCCAAAATGTGAATGCCAAGACAAATTAGTAAATGGACCCTAGACAACTATGCACTAAAACATTTATCGTAAGCTTAAAGAATTCCTCCTATGAACTTTCAAAGTATGTTTAGACGAGGTTTGTAAGGATTCGAATAATAATGTTTCTTATCTTTGGTGCATTGCAGTGGACTTTCGTGAAGTTCATACGTATGATGCGCAACCCGCGTATGATAGCAACGGTTTTAGTCGCTCTCAATGGATGGGTGAGAGTTGAATGTATATCTTTTTCATGTTGGACTATGATGGTCGCCTTGACCTGATCGATGTTCGATTTTGGAAATTCACTGCAGGGAGTACATGAATCAAGGTTGCCATCGGCTCTAGTTGTATTAATCTTGCTATGGCTGTATTCAGCAAGTTATTTTCAAAGAATAAAGAATGAAATTAGTGTTTTCCTTTCAAACTTTACGGCATCTCGTTCTTGTGCTACCGAAGTGAAGGTGTGAAACTGTGAATGTCGTAAACTTGTGTCACCTGATCACTTTCTTTCTTATGCTGGTCAGCTAATGTCCCTACTAGTTCGATATTTTTGTGGCGTTTATGGCCATTTCAGGTTAAGCGAGATGGAAGATGGAGAAAGGAGAATCCTTCGGTTTTAGTTCCTGGCGATGTGATCAGCATCAAAGCAGGAGATGCGATTCCAGCTGATGTTCGTCTACTTGATGGAGATCCATTAGTGATTGATATTGGTCGGGTGAGTTGTTGTACATTGCCACGTTAGTGTGCAGTCCACTTTGTGTATGTTTGATCGGTGGTGATATGTATAAATGCTTAATGACTTTGGCACTTCGCAGTACGTAATAAGAAGAGATGCATATCGAGCCACCAAACAGACAGGGGATGCTGTTTATTCCGATTGTATTTGTGAACAAGGGAACTCTGAGGCTGTGGTTGTTGCCACTGGTGTGCGTAGGAGTACGGCCACATTAGTGGATGGCCCTCGCAAAGTCACATACTTAGATAAGGCAATAATCTTTGTCATATTTCTCTAGATAAATATTTCAAACTAGTATTTCTCAAAGCATGTATAATGGTATGCTCTTATGTAACTGAACTACTACTTACTGCTACATCTTGCAGGTCTCGAAGGACATCATTCTTTTCGGCATCAGCTTCACTGTTGTTGCAATCTTTAATGAGTTGTTTGTGATGTATCGTATCCATCACGGTGCGTTATACAGAGAGATTGATAATCTACTTGTCCTCTTTATAGTAGGAGGAATTCCAGTCTTCTCACACTGTGATGTCATATTAACAACTCTCAAAGCTTTTCGAGTCCTGGGCAAGGAGGTGAATTATGCTTCTTGGATGTCTTGCAGTCTATCTTGGATGGTTCTGGATGTATAAAGAACTCACTACTGCTTTCTGTATATAGGGTATTATCTTAAAGGGAATTTTAGGCTTAAAGGAGGTAGCTGACATGGATGTACTGTGCATTGATACAGTAGAAACTCTGATGCTGAACAAGTTTACAAGTGACAAGAAACTGATTGAGGTGAACTCCTCTTCTAATCTCACAGACCTGATGCTCTCCCGTGACATCTATCCATCTAATTACAGTTATTATCATTTTTCAGGTGTTCTCCACAGATGTAAATGTCGACGATTCTCTTTTAAAGGCAGCTCAGTCATATGCAATAGAAAACCTTGATGTAGAGGATCCTGGAGTACTAGCTGGATTGGAAGAGGTTTCATTGAGTGAAAAATTACATGCCTTCTGTTTCTGTAGTAGTGTTTTTTTTTTTTCCTTTTCCACCGCGGCTCCTGGTTTACTATAGACAATTATATTGATTTTGATCAGGCTAAAGCCGACCATCAGGAGATGTCTTCATCCTCCTCATCAGATCCTGATCCAGATGAAAAACTCAAAGTATTAACTTACACTGACAGCCAAGGGAAAGAACGCAGATTTTGCATAGGTGCTCCTCAAAAGGTATTTCACTAGTCAGCAATGGTTAGAGTGGGATATGTTGCTTGATTCCAATGAGGCAATGAAATGATTTTGACACAATTTCTCAGATCTTGCATCTGGCTCTCAATAAGAATGACATTGAGAAAAGAGTTCATGAAGTTAATGACAAGTTCACACAGCGAGGCTGGCATTCAGTGGCTGTTGCTCACCAGGTAATGTATCGTTTTCTCTACCCCTTACACGAGAGAACTTGACTTCTTATAGATATGCACGGTGTTATTGGTTTGCAGACAGACAACCCCGAAGGTGCATGGAAATTTGTAGCAATGTTTCCACTTTTTAAGCTTCCTAGGGATGACAGCGTGAACATGATTCGGGAGGCTTTTAATCTTGGAATCAAAGTCAAAATAATGACAGGTGATATCTTCTTCTCCATTCATAAATGAACTGACTTGAACCTTGGCATTTCCCTCGCAGCTGTAGTTTTTTTCTTTTCGTATGACTAACTATCAGAATTCCAGTAAAACTGGACTGCGAAATGGTGATATCTGTGTTGTGGATGCTGCATAACATATTACATGCCAAAATTCAAAAAAAATTTCAATTAATTGTTGAAAATCCTACATGTCTTCAGGTTCTCAATTGCCAATTGCGAAGGAATTATGTCGTCAGTTGGGTATGGGAAACAATATATATCCGGTGTTTTCATTGATTGGTCAAACCAGGGAAACACCTATTCCAGGCTCATCTCCTGATGACCTGATTGAACAAGCTGATGGATTTTCTGATGTTACATCAGGTACAAAGTTGCAACATATTTCTGCTGTTGACATCTGAATTTTGGCGATCTCTTGTAATTTCTCACCTTGTATTATGCATATATTTATGCCTTGTCAGAATCCAAGCATGAGATTGTGAAACTGTTGCAAGCCAAAGGATATGTATGTGGCTTCGCTAGCAGTAATGCTACTGATTTCCTTGCTCTGAAGAAGGCTGATATCGGGATAGCAGTGGCGAATGCAGCAGATGCAGCTCGCGGGGTTTCAGATATAGTTCTTCAGAAGCCTGGTCTTGGTGGCATCATTGAAGCTGTAAATACATGTCAATTGATCACGGGCTTGATAAAATTACACTTAGTAAGTTCTTTATCAACATCAGTCATGACGTTTGTGTTATAGGTCATAAGGGAACAATTTTTTTGGTAGTCCATTAAACCTTTGTATTACATGACTTTCAGATCCACATCATTTCAAGTACGGTACACACCCTTGTAAGTGTAACAATCCAACCTTGTGCAGACCTTTTCACTAGTTGAGCTGTTAGTTTATCTTCCTTAACCACTTTCTTCTTGTACTTCTTAATAACAGCTCACTTTCCTGCTGTTGGCTCTTATATGGGAATTCGATTTTCCACCAATGATGGCGCTTATTATTACCATTTTCAATGATGGTGTGTATCTGAAATCCCCCTTTAATTTGCTCATGCTTTCTAAATTCGTGATCAATTAATCCTAACTTCGTCTAAGAACTGTCAATTGTCAAATATTCGAAGGAGTCCCATTGACGACGAAGGATTGTTGTTGTTTCTCGCATGCAGTTATTCGTGGAAGCTATGCAAAGTTGGAAAAAGTACCTAATCTTAGGCCAAAACCAGATCGGTGGACGCGAGTTGAGATATTCATGATGGGTATATTCCAAGGTTGTTATATGGCTTCGATGACCGTCTTGTTCTTTTGGACAGAAACTAAGACTGATATCTTTGAGGTATGAGCGTCAAACCTAGTGCTTATAATCAATAACTTGTGAAATGCGTTACTTCTTAAGTTCTTATTGTACGTAGTACGTCTTTGGTGAGTTAAACTTCTAATAATATCATAAAAATGGGAATCTAATCAATTTGTCCAGTGGAAGATGGGAGTAGAGCCCAAGCTCGAGGTGGATACTGAAATTGGCCGCAGAAAGCTTGCATCTGCAGTGTTTCTTCAAGTTTGCATAAGCAGCCTTGTGGTAGCAGTGATAAACCGACTGTCAGTACCTGGTGACAGACTGTGTAATTTGCTCATTGAACTTTCCATCTTGCCGCTTGTTGTAATGGTACACTCTTTTTTCATCCAGATCGAGATTAATATTTTCGGCTCATTTTAAGCCAAAATGTTAGCTTATTATATTTTCTAAACAGATATCAAGTTTCATAGCAATTTATGTCAATGGTGGGATTTGGATTGCGATCGAAGGGACTGGCTGGCTTTGGGCTCTTTTCATTTGGAATTATGACTTAATTTTGCTGATACCGGTCGCTGCTTTAATTCCTGTCATCTTTTGGCTAAGACAAAGGTAAGTTTCTCTTTGATCAAGTGCAAATGCAAGTAGAAGCAGAGTAATCAACTCATCATTGTTAGAATGTAATTGTTTGTTTTAATTTTCTACCTGTTGTATTTGGATTAACAGATTGATTAAAACGAGCAAGAGGAGAACAGCAGCAAGCAGTACATAATGCAATCCAAATCTATGATGGCAGACTCGTTGGCATAAGTTGCTTGTAGTCTTGTACTCTTGTACATATAGTTGAACCTTTTTTTTAAGGGGATGTGATTGTGTTTTATGTCAACTGTCAAGTAGTACATCAGGACAAGCAATGACTACTATTATTTGAGTATTTGCACTTCTTCTTTTTGGTGATAATCGGGTGACACTTTGGCGATGCTAATTTTATCCAACCAATTACTGTGTGACAAATCCCAACAAGCTAAGTTTAGATCATCTCGAAGTTGAATCTCTCGACCGGTTCTTTTTACCTTTTAAAAAATTAACTGAACTGAACTTTTATTAGTTGAGTTGAACTTTTTGTTCAATTATGATGTTTTTATGGGTATAGAGATAAGTAATCTCTCTCTACAATGACTCTCCTCCCCTTTGAGATGAGACTGCGTCGATCATACCTCCTCAATACCCCATTTGAGAGGGAATTACAATGGGTTGTTGTTGTTGTTCTCTTCAATGGCTGATTTAATTCACCAATTTTGTGTCTCTCTTCAGTTACTCAGTTAGGCTCAATGGAATAAGATGACATTAAGATGAGAACTAATCCGATCCAATTAGAAAGGAATATACATATAAGCAATATAATACAGCTTACGGCGTCTTAAAAGTTGTCCCAAACTCGTTGATCAATTTTACAAATTTTTTTTGATGTGTCATAACTGAATAGATACGAATCACCATAGCAAATAAACAATAACGGTTGCGGGCGACAAGCTTGCATATGACTGCACAAATTAAATGGGTTACCAACTTACCACCACCAAATTAACAAAAGTGGCACATTGGTTGGATCAGAAAGTTGTTTATTGCTCTTTAGTCTGTACACGAACAAGATGATCTTTTTCGTCAGGTTATTCATGAAACATAATCATGAATAGGGTGATCAATTTTTCATTGAAAAAAGTTCATCTATATTGGCACTAACACACATTGATATGCCATTAAACCCGCAGCCGCCCCCTCTTCTCTCCTTCTCCTCTCCTCCCCTACCTTTGACCATAAACCCTAACTCAAATATACCTTTCTTCAGGCCGGGAAGGCCGGGAAGGCCGATTTAGGTCATTCCCGGCCTGTAATCTTGTCTTTACTACAATATTTTTATAGGTTTTGGGTGTTTCTTTCATTGTTTAAATAAATTATTCTCCCTTTTGTGGAGTTTTATATTTCTCTAAGTGGAATCTTATTTCGCCTATAGTGCGATTAGTGGTATTAGTTTAGGGATACCGTGCATACAAGATTCAACTTGCAGATGAAGATCGACAGAAGATTGATTATAATATTAGCGATGAAGATCTTTACTTCCACAAAAGATGCCGAGGCATGTATCGAAGTCAGTAAGGAGTCGCGCTTGAGTATTTTAATTAATTGTTTTGTTAATAAGTTTTGTATTAATATAGTTGATTTAGTATGTTTTAGGGTGTTTTCCGATGTAGATGCCGTATGGCTATTCTATTAATGAAAATCTCCCATCCCCAATTATCAAAAAAAAAAAAAAAAAACACACATTGATATGCCGCGAGATATCGATTTAGTTACTAGCAAAAGAGAACCAAACTAAAATTACTGGTAGAGTCATGCATGAAATTTCCGCATGACGATAATGTTTTTTGAGCATGTCAACTCTTTTGTTCCTCTTATCACAACTAAATAAACTTTAACCATATCGGTTATAGTCACAAACGCGTTGGGAAACCAATAAATTTTCAAACAACTTTTGAGTGTACAAATTGATCAGGAAACAAGGAAGAGTCTCTGCATCATGAAAAGTTATCTAGTGCCAAATAGCAAAAAGAAATATCTTTATTTTATTTTGAACAACAGGTTCTATCACATTTCACAATGGGCGGGTAATGATAAACATGAAGAGAGAAAAGAATATTGTTTTTCTGTTTATAAATAATAAAGGGATAAAAGAATGAGTAGATTAAGGTATACGGTATAAAATATGACCTTGCCTTCCGAAGGCATAAATCATAATCATAGGCAAATGTAGGAACTAATAACACTTCCATTCATTAAAAATACTTGGACAACAGGGGTTCTCATCACATGCACTTAATACAAAAGATTTAATAACTTTCTACCATACAACATTAGGCTAGATACTCCTTCCCAACTAATAATAACACTAAATTAAAACCACGTACTGCTAACTAGATAGGTACTACAAAGTACAAAAACAATACGCACGAACATTAGGCTAGATACTCCTTCCCAACTATATGTATGCGAAAAGGTCTAGTGTGAAGAACAATGTCGCTAACATTGAGTCATTCGTGCCAGCATCGACTACCAGATACTCTGAGCATACAATGGGTATAGCCATTGTGATAACAGAGCCAGCAGCCACAATTAGCGCAGATGGAAGTTCAGATTAATTCATAAAATCTAATTGCCTGATTTTTCGGGTAAGGCTGCGTACATCAGACTCATTCAATAACTGTTGAGTTGTTGTTGTTGTAACTGCCTGATTTTGTGAGCAAAAACAGTGAACCCTATATGGACTATCGCCAGAAAGACGAGTATCGGATAGCGCACATACATTCTCTGCTTTAGACACCTACAAAAGTGATAATAAACTGATTAATTAAAACCAAGTTTTTCTCAGAAAGACTGATTTATGTTTACATCTACTAATAATTGATGATGAAGGGGTTGGGGTAGGGAGGGAGTAAGCAAAAGTTTGCTTTTAATTTACCTTTGAGGCGTGGAATTTACCATGACCAACAGGACTCCCATGCGGCATGGTACTATATTCCCAGGCAAACTGTTGGGTCTGGTACAGGAGAAAAAATCCCACACCTACAAAGCAGTCAGCCAAGAACCATCCACAGACCCAACAGTTTGCAGTACCACGCCGAAGTTACTGTTGTTTGAACTTTGAATAATCCACGCAGGGGGGCCATGGCTCCCTTAGCTTGTGGTTTAGTTTTTCTTTCTTTTTTGATGATAGCCTAGTAAACCTACAATAGTTTAGTTTTCGCACTTGAAGTGTTCACGGTTTGCTCTTTTTATAACGAGGTTAGGAGGAAAGGCCAAACTGCACTAGTCAATGTATGGTCATTGAACATTTGAACATATTAAGCTAATGACAAACTTATATAGAGTTGTCAGCCTTCTTTTGGTTGCTACTTTCGTGAAGGTCTGCAATTTTTTTCGGGAAAAAAGAAGAAACAAAGGTGCACACGTGACTAGCTTACCTAGAACCTGCACGGCTACATGCATGCACCTCTCATTTTTCGTCTATCTGTTTGCTCCTTTTCGCTGATCCTCTGAACATCCTTCCTTATTTATTTTCAATCCCTTTCTGCCAAAAATATAATGTCGTATCACCTAAAGCCCCATTACTAAACCATCCTGGCCTGTTTTCAATATATCATGCTTGCATTGTTACCTTTTAGTCCGTATTGTTTTACGAGTAGCTTTTTCGTTCGCTAGGTTCACCTTTGCAATTTGCATCCATAATGAACTAAGCTGAGCCCGAGCTTGCATATATAGTCTCAGTCTGAATGTCTGATGCCTCATATACTCCGTAATTTTTTTAGGTAGACTCGATTAGAATCTGAAGCTCATCAGCTAAATAAATTTGGCTCGAATTTGAGCTCCAGAACGAATGACAACTCTCCGAGTTCGACCTCAGAGCGCATTAGATCATTACCCTCTCTAGGCTCAAAATTTTGTGACAAATTTGTTTAATACAATTATTTGTAGTATTTTTTATGTAGTAGACCACATGTATGTCAATTGTCAAAACATGGTTAATTAACAAATCAAAATCAAAGTCCGAAACCAAACTTTCTATAACGTACATAGTAATTCACGTGACACAAATCCATTATAGCATGAGTTCAAAAGCTTATTACACTGACATAAATCTTTCTATTACATTTCTTTCAGATATATGTATATTTATCAAATATATTTAGCATAAATCGAGAAAGTCCACAAGCCTTGCGGCAGAAAATTGGGTTGACTCAACTTGGCTCATGAAAGATTTTGAACCAAGCTCGATTGAGCCACTCGAGTCAAGTTTTGATCGCGGTATTGACTGAGTCAAGTTCGAGTAACTCACAAAACGTGGAGTGTCATTATTATCGTCTCTAATCATCAAGTCTCATAACCATTCTGTTCAATGTGCTCAAATGGAGCTCAAAGTGCCATCGCATTTTTTTAAACATATGGTTAACTATCCAACGTGCCTGCCAAAATGATGGATCAGAAAAAGAATTATCTTGGATTTCTCAATAATAATAATAATAATAATAATAATAATAATAATCTCATTTCTGTATGTGAATTAAGTTCAAAGATGATGTTCAGTCTAACTAAACAAATGTATTATAAAATAAAAATAAATTATAAAAAAATTATTGGCTTAGGGGCAAAATCATTAATTACTAAAAAGTACTATGTTAATTAAATTAACAACATACTACAAAATAATCTGTATTAGCAAAGTTGTAACACATACAATATTATTCAATTTAGCCAAATTTAAACATGCATGTATTCCATCTTTTACACATAAGCCACTATTAGTAGCCACTTTAATTTGAATTTCATGTTATAGTGCCCAAAGGCTCAAAAGCCATTGTCTCTACATGCACTTGCTTAGGTATGGTAATACAACAACGTATACATAAATTTACAAAATATAATGAAAATAACAAAAATAAGAGGCTAAAGGAGGTTTAATCACATAATAATGAAATTCACAAAAGTTAGTCAAAATACGTTGGTTGCTTAATTTTCCTTAACCAACATCTTCAAATGCATACCCAAGTTAGTAGATATCAAGCATTTGAATATCATTGGCAATGCAAAATATGAAGGAAAGTGGGTTAAAAAAGGAGACAGAAAGGGAAAGGTTAGTGTGTTCAGTACTTTTGCCGGAAATTTACGTAGAACTCCCAAGGGTCTTGATGCTTGCAAATCTTGAAAAAGAGAACTTTAGCCCTCAAATCTTGCTTGAATGAATTATTGTGAAGTGCTTATATGTTTGGCTGCTTTAGGGGTAAGAGTTTTTAGGCTTAAGTTAAGAGTTGAAATAATTAAGCGTAAATTTTAGCGTAATAAGATTATGTGAGAATGTGTTATGAAAAGAGGAGAAATGGAGGGTATTTATATGCAAAAAGGGTTGATTTTCCGGAAAATAAAAGAGGGATAACATGGCGCCTCGGCTGACCCCAGCGCAATTAGTTGTCATAAAAATAATACAGTACGCAGTAATAACAAAGAGCTACAATGACAAAGGTCATGACGGAAAATAGGCTTCATAGAGCGTGTTTGAAATTCTATACACAGGATCAGAATCTTGGAGCTCGGATCCTCATCTCTTTAGCTTACAATGGCGTTGCCTTGCAGGCAGTAGACTAAAAGTTACAAATTCGGAACTATGGAGATCTTTCCTTACGAGGAAATCTATTCTATTAAGAACTACAGCTGACAGCACAATATGTGACAGCATAGTATTTGTATTACAACACATCTACAGCTGAATCATGTCATCAATGATGGGAGTAGTATCATTACAATAGTTGCCTATCGCCAGTCTGAATCTTTACACTCTCAAAGGCAGCTTGCTGAAAGCTATGCCGATACGTTCCTCAATATTATTCCTCATGCCATCATAAAAATCAAGTATTTCAATTGAAATGTTCTTCACCTGTAGTTGATTGAAGAAATTAGCTGTAATATATTGGCCTTATAGTGGACCAAAGAAAAGAATTACTGTAAGTGCAATGAAATGATACACACTCATGGTTAAAGGCTTAAAGCATTGTAAGCATGGAATTTGACATTTCATATGGATGATGGATCTAACTTCAATTGTGATATCAACATATTAATTGATTTGAAGGCTGCTGATAACAATGTTGGCCAGGCTGAAGTATTAGTTACAACTTACAAAGTCTCGGTCAAATGCCAGGATTCTTATAAAGCAGTGAGTAGTATCAGGCCACTATGATAATCTTATTTTCAGAAAGAACTTTTCCCCACAAAAATCATAGCCCTTGGATGAGAATGCGCAAATAATAATTCTTATCTTAGCTTCGTGACACACGCCAGGTGGCTGATATGTGCTGTTGTAGTGTTGTTAACTGGGTACCATAGGACGAGAACACAATAACTATATCCTAAAACAAGAATGAAAGGAGAGTGACAAAGACATACCACATTCATATCAACTCGAAGCTCTTCAAACCATGCAACGGTGTCCTTCTCTTTCAACACACTAGCTATATATATGCACGCCAGCGCAATCAAATGTGGAGGGTGGATAAGAATGACATCCATCTTGTATGTATCATTGACAATTCCCCTGTTAGGTTTCAAGAATCAAATTCACATTATTTAGACTTAACATTGAAGAGACAGATGTCACATCTAGTGTTAGTAGCACAAGAGCAAAAACATAGGTTATTCGCTCTGGCCCCATCATTATTTTTTGTTCTTAAAGTTGTTGATGCAGATTCTTTTTTTTTTTTTTGGATAAGTTGATGTAGATTTTAGTGGTAGTTATTATCCCAGGACTTAAGTATGTAAAGCTAGGATCGTACCAAGTGAATTGCATAAGATCCATCATGCCAGCATCCTGGAGAAATCTGTGGAAGGGAGACGCCAGAGAAATTAAGTAGGAATACTCTTTCGTAAAATCAATTTATGGCAACATAGAGAACTCAGCAACCGTGTACTTACTGTGTTAATGATCGATAAGGATGAAATACAACCAAATAGTAGTTGAGTGCTTCCAACACCTTCATTTCCATTTCAAGTATGTCCTTGATCTCAAAACGATATCTCATATCTTCAGGGTCTGCCCAAAATGAAAATGTTAGAAGTCAACCAAGTGAATACTATGAGAAAACCAGTAAAGCATAATAGCATAACAGTTTGGTGGAAAGCCTTACACATTTTTTTGATGTAAAATACAAGTAGTCTAGCCTGTACAGTGCTTTCTTCCGCTTTAGCTGCCAAGTACAAGCAAGTTGGAGCAACTAAACGAGGATCATACTCCGTCATACTCTTACTGCAAGAGAGGAGATAATGTAACTGCTTGGCACTTCTTGTGAAAAAAGTCATAGGAGATAGAGCATTTGACATAAACAAGCTAAATAGCGACACAAACTGGTAGTACTAAATCAGTCAATTCCACAAAAAGTGAAGCACC